>JBBBWG010028643.1:2505-60567 GCA_037176905.1 Azolla pinnata
CCCCTCCAAAAACAATTGATTTACATGGTGTGCCGATTCGATAGCTTATGCGATAAGAGCCATTGCCTCTCATGCCCATGAAAACAAGCCTGTCGAAGCCCTTCTGGCATATGATGCCCACGACATATACATTCATTCATCAATCCATCCATTGAAAGCCCTTTTGCCCACAAGTATACATCCAATCCGATCCATCCATTGCAGCCCTTCCGGCATATGATGCCCACAAAGTATTCGCCCATCCACCATCCATCGAAGCCCTTTTGCCCACAAGTATACACCCAATCCATCCAAATGTACATCCGATTCAATTCAATTCAATCCAATCCATCCATTGCAGCCCTTCAGCGTATGATGCCCACAAGTATATATCCAATTCATCCAAATACACATCCAATCCAATCTATCCATTGCAGCCCTCCAGCATATGATGCCCACGAGTATACATACATCCAATCCATACTTCCCTTCGGTATACGACGCCCACAAGCAATCCATTGAAGCCCTTTGGCATACGATGCCCAAAAGCATCCACTGAAGCCTTTTGGCATATGATGCCCACCAGTTCCCATTGCAGCCTTTTGCCTTATGATGCCCACAAGTAATGCATCCAAGCATGATGCCCACAAGTATACTACACATTCATCCACCCACCCATCCATAAATCTGTATATATGTACGCTATACCAACAGTGTGTACAACCAGGATGCTGGCACATCTAATTCTCTTTGCCTCAATTCCCCCATCATTCTCCTTTTTTGGTTATACAGCGAGAAACCAAAGCATCAACATGCACGGGAGGGCCAAGCATCTGACATTTTTCAGAATTGTGGATTTAGGGTTTAGAGTAAGGGCCTACTCTTATCCATATTGCATCATGAGAACTCGTGCCAAATGCTTTGGATGATCTGTACACAGCATGCATGCTGTCTGGTGAACCCAGCTCACCCCAACTTGCTGTAATGGCTGGTTCCTTTTACCACCACCTTTTTCTCCTTACCGTGTCAGTGTTTTTCTTCATCGCTGTAGTGGATCCACCTAGGGTGCAGATCCCCATAAAACATGACATAAAATCTATTCATCAGTTTACCGCACTTTCCCGGTTCCCTTCTTCACAACATGCTAACAATGGTTAAATGTGGCATGGTCGGAAAGAAGAATGATTGACCTTTCTCTTGTCTCCGTGTCCAATTGCTTTGCATCGATCTCTGCTTCTATCTTATCGCCTACCACAACAAGTTGCTTTGAGAGCTTCATGATTATTACCCCGAAATGATACAGATCGTCGACGTCGACTATGGTTGAAGTGTGTAGTCCTTGCAACAATCTGTCTACAGAACCTTCATCTTTAGAGGCATAATTTTGGTACTGACCTCAATGATCTAGTCTGGATTCCTCCTGCTACAAATCAACGGATCTGTTATCAAAACCCGTTTATCTGTCATTCCACGTCTTGTCTCACGCATCCACGATCTGATCTCATTCTTTCCCAATCCATTTCGCAATATTGTTCCTCCCAAAGAACAACTATTCAACATTTTGTAGACATACAGCATCAGTCGAAATGGAAAAGGAATCCGGGAGTGAACCCCAAAACCCCCAACACGTCGTACTCAAACCTGACTGGTACATATACTTTGTTCAATGATGAGCATGTGTGCGAGGGAAGTTGGACGTGTTCGTATCATACATATGAAACATGTTCAGTCATATAGGATATGGAAAGGAACTGTCTTTTACAAGGGCCTACCTCTTTGCAGCTTCCCAGCAGCTTTAATCCAATCCATGTGCTTCTGCGTCAGAGAGCTCTTCTTTACCTTGCTTCCACCTTTCCCTTTCTCCATTTCTTTCTTTTTTCTCTTCCTTTCTATGGGGGAGAGACCTATATGTTTATCCTTCGTTCTTGAATCTCCACCATTGGACGGTTCACAGTTGAAAAGCAAGTCTTCTTCTGCCATTGGCAACATCAACTTTAGTTGCATCATCTTGTACTACTCCTTACATAAAGAAGATTAGGGAAATGTCCTTCCATTTACAACCTATCTTAATATTACAACAAGAATTTCCTCCCCCAATTCTTATACAACTCACCTCAATAAGTTGGATAACGTCTATCATCTTCTGATCAGAAATCGACAATCGAATCGATTCTCATGCGTAGCACTAGCTGGCCTTGAACCACCTTCTTAATTAAACTCTCTTGCATCAGTAATGCCTCTAGAAGCTCAGGCTACATTTATGAAAACGTCCGGTTTAGAATGGAATCACTTTAAGGTTTTTAACTACTTTTTCCAAATTGAGAAAGACCATTTCCATCATTAAAACATTCACTACATCATCATACTGACAAAGAACATAAAATACCAACCAGCCATTCCTAAGCCATTGCTGCAGTAAGTAACTGAAATACGACTTTCAAAGATCTACTCTTACCTTCGGAAACAGGAAAATAGGGGTTGGAGGATGCATTCCTGCCTTTTTACCTATTGCCTTGAAACTTCAAAAGTGGAGCATCAACATGCAAATCCATTATCTCCTTTTTCTATGAAGAATCACATGAGTTTTGACTTTCATCGAAATGGATAACAGCTTGCATCAGTTCCTTCCGTAGAGAAATTTTCCGCCCTCAAAACTTTTGGAGTTTCACATCATTTCCTTTTGTGGACTTCATCATTGTCATGCTCGGCCTTACTTTGCAGTTGCTTGGTGAAATTGCTGATTGCAATCCAAATTCAGTCTTGGTCAGCTGCCAAATTTCGGACAGTGAACTTCAGCAAAATCTTGGAACTTTAGCAAATGTTGCCAGTTTCAGGTTTTGACGAATTTCTAGCTTTTATTGCTTGATTTCTTCTTCTTCTTTTACCGTCTGTGGTGTAACTTTCTTATACCATCCCTTGAGTTGTAGTCGGGTACAAATGCGGACGCATAATATGGATCATATTAACGCCAGATCATTAGGGCAAAACTGAACATTATCCTTCACAAGATTTGCTGAACCCTAAACTACACATGACTCTTGTGTTCCTTTGTGATCTGCTTCTTACATGAGCATATATTATACCCAATATTCAATGACCTTTCCATTCTTATCAACAAATAAATTATACACTCTCAAGAGGCTTGACCTTGCCTCTTGATTAATATTTTTATGGGTAAAAAGAAGAGATCTTCTATGAATCCAGATGCCTAGAGCTTAATGCATCAGCGTAATGTCAGAGCTGCTATAGTACATCGGTATGGTTGACTCAATTTGAGGAAAATGCAGAGGATTTGGTACACACAATACAGACTTCGTAGTCACTATAGACGCCTTGAATATCCTGAGCCACTGCATTTCCTACAAAGAATCAAACCTACAGACCATGAAAAAAAAAAAGGGAAATGAGGTTTTACAGATGCCAAACTGCAAAAAAAAAGGTTAGGGCTTTGATTTAAATACTCAGCTCCTCATACCTGCTCCTCGGCAAACGTAGCACTCAGTCAAGCCTGATTCTCCCTTCATCTTTCCATCTATGCAAAAGACACACTTTGTGCCTCCTGATGCAATTTGAAGGTGACAAGTTTTAGGGTATCATTAAGTAGAAATCAACACATGCTTTTGATGTTTAATCAAGAGAACTCCTAAATATATCTAAACGTAGCTAGCATAGCACTACACTGAGATCAGGAGCAGCGAAATGTTGTAGGTTTGGGGCTTTGGGGCTTTGGGCCTCATTGACAAAGGATCTATTCACAGTAATCTTCGAACATATTTGAGATTGTTACACTAGTTTACCAAATTTCGGACAGTGAACTTCAGCAAAATCTTGGAACTTTAGCAAATGTTGCCAGTTTCAGGTTTTGACGAATTTCTAGCTTTTATTGCTTGATTTCTTCTTCTTCTTTTACCGTCTGTGGTGTAACTTTCTTATACCATCCCTTGAGTTGTAGTCGGGTACAAATGCGGACGCATAATATGGATCATATTAACGCCAGATCATTAGGGCAAAACTGAACATTATCCTTCACAAGATTTGCTGAACCCTAAACTACACATGACTCTTGTGTTCCTTTGTGATCTGCTTCTTACATGAGCATATATTATACCCAATATTCAATGACCTTTCCATTCTTATCAACAAATAAATTATACACTCTCAAGAGGCTTGACCTTGCCTCTTGATTAATATTTTTATGGGTAAAAAGAAGAGATCTTCTATGAATCCAGATGCCTAGAGCTTAATGCATCAGCGTAATGTCAGAGCTGCTATAGTACATCGGTATGGTTGACTCAATTTGAGGAAAATGCAGAGGATTTGGTACACACAATACAGACTTCGTAGTCACTATAGACGCCTTGAATATCCTGAGCCACTGCATTTCCTACAAAGAATCAAACCTACAGACCATGAAAAAAAAAAAGGGAAATGAGGTTTTACAGATGCCAAACTGCAAAAAAAAAGGTTAGGGCTTTGATTTAAATACTCAGCTCCTCATACCTGCTCCTCGGCAAACGTAGCACTCAGTCAAGCCTGATTCTCCCTTCATCTTTCCATCTATGCAAAAGACACACTTTGTGCCTCCTGATGCAATTTGAAGGTGACAAGTTTTAGGGTATCATTAAGTAGAAATCAACACATGCTTTTGATGTTTAATCAAGAGAACTCCTAAATATATCTAAACGTAGCTAGCATAGCACTACACTGAGATCAGGAGCAGCGAAATGTTGTAGGTTTGGGGCTTTGGGGCTTTGGGCCTCATTGACAAAGGATCTATTCACAGTAATCTTCGAACATATTTGAGATTGTTACACTAGTTTATCTATTAATTGAAAGCTTCTCGACCAAATATCATCTGAACACATCACTGGATCTCCTCAATCCATTGAGCATATACAAATTAAGTAATTGGATTCTACTAATATCATGTTGAAGCCTTAGGATATCTCAAATATACAATGCATCTAACCAAGTAAAAAAATGTCTACGCAAGGAAGAAAAGCAAGGTTTGTACCATTTCCGCCACATTTTTCGCATGGAACTGGATCACCCTGCAAAATAAATGAGATATATAGATTTCGGAAACTAATGTATCTCTAGAGCCACTAACTAAAGAGAAACAACATAATTACCCTGATCATATAACGCACGGTAACCGTGAGACAGAAGAAATAGAGAGAAGTAAACACGTAAAAAGAACATGATCGTGCTAACATATAGACACAATGCATCTAGTTATGGATAGATAGATATTGATATAGACACAGATGTGCATGCTAGCCTTGAAACCAGAAGGAGCACAATCACGATCATACATGCATGTATCAATATGCTAGGATTAAAATCATATGCAATCCTTGAGAACAAAGAGTGGAACATAAATACACAAAATTTATAGATTACACTTGAGACTGACAAAATAGCACAAACCAAATTTGTACACATAAACACTGACCTTCAGCATTGAAGAAGAGGATAACACATGATAATATCTACAATTACATGCTTCCCTTTGAAAACAAGATAAGGAACGAGCACTTGATCGTATGGAACGAAAGGAGAGACCAAAAAATGAGCGTGAATGCACACGAAAGAGACAACCATGCATGAGCACAAAGACGCACGGATGCCTAAACAACAAAGCTGCAGAGAATCATGGATACAAGGTTACATAGAAGCACGAAAATGCAAAGATACATATGCCATACATGCATGACGGCAAAGATAGATGTCCTGACCTTGAGACCAAAATATAGGGATGCAACCGTTGCGGAGATGACACTGGCACCGAGGATTAGGGTTTGGACATCCGGGCCAGCGGCAGCGTTGCAGCCGACACTCCTGGTGCGGCGGCAATGACGACGGCAATGGCGCGGGGGCCGGACGAAGTGTAGGGGAGGAGGCAGGCTGTGATGATGACGATGAGCAGAACATGGAGGAGCAGGTGGAGATATGGCGGAGACGAGGGAAGGGCCTGCCATCATTCGCAGGAAGCAACCCTGGCCATCGCTGCGCATCTCTGCAGAAATACGAGATACGATTGGGAAGAGTACGTATACGGATACGGCCAGGGAGATACGGTAGAGTGCTGTACGGTGCTATACCGCACAATTACAATACGGTTCAACCCTAAACCCTAAACCCTAAACCCTAAACCCTAAATCCTAAACCCTAAATCCTAAACCCTAAACCCAGAAATACGAGATACGATTAGGAGAGTACGTATACGAATACGGCAAGGTGACACGGTGGAGTATAGGGTGCTATACCGTACAAATACAATACGGTTCAAGGGATGAGAAAGATACGATTAGGAGAGTGCGTATCCGCATACGGCCAAGGAGATACGGTGGAGTGCAATACGGTGCTCAACCGTACAAATACAATACGGCTCAAGGTGATACGATAGAAATATGAGATACGATTAGGAGAGGACGTATATGGATACGACCAAGGCAAAGTGGAGTATGGTGCTCTACCGTACAAATACAATACGGCTCAAGGGGATAATATAGAAATACGAGATACGATTAGGATAATACTATAAGGATATGGCCAAGGAGACATGGTAGAGTGTTGTACGGTGCTCTACGTACAAATACAATACAACTCAAGGGGAAAAGACAAAAATAGGAGATACGATTAGGAGAGTACGTAGATGGATACGAACAAGGAGATATAGAGTGCAGTACGGTGTTGTACCGTACAAATACAATACGGCTCAAGGGGATAAGATAGAAATACGAGATACGGTCAAGATAGTACGATATACGGTCATGATAGTACGTATACGGATACGGCCAAGGAGACATGGTAGAGTGTTGTACGGTGCTATCCCGTACAAATACAATACAGCTCAAGGGGATAAGATATACGGTGGGATACAATACGATCCGGCACGAGACACTGCTATACCACACAGCACAGCACAATAAGGAAACAGGACAATGCAATACAATCATACAATATGAAAAACTATAAAGATACAATACGATGTGATACTATACCGGTACGGTATGATACAATACTACTGTAGGATACATTATTACAATATGTCGAACTACGCTGTATATATCCCGTATCACATTTCATCGTTGTCATGTCGAACTACGCTGTATATATCCCATATCCTACTGTACTTATATGGCACAATATGGATGTAGCAATGCAATCGACGCTGATCCGATCCGATCCAATCCGATCTGTTACCAATGCAGGTCATTACGATACTCACACGATATGATGGGCTCAATCTGCTCCATGTTGTGCTTAGCAATCTGGACCTAAGTCTACAGCCTGAGATTCGCAGAGTCGCATCGTATACCCAGAACAAGAGAGGCATCAGCCAACTCCATCTCCGATGTATACATGCTATAAACCAACATGCTTCATTCTCTCTGCTCCATGCTTCTACAATCACACTCACCACAAATTTCAAGCCATGAATTTGGACCAGCTGTTGTGTGCAATTCACACCAGAGACATCATCAGAGATCTGCCATATCTGAAGTACATAGTATAAACCACGAGGCTTCATCTTTCAGCCGAGTTGACTTGACAAGAAGCCTCGGAGACACAGATCTGGACCAGATCTTGCAGGTTTTATAACTCAAGAAGCTGATATGATCATTATCAAAAACAGCCCACGTCGTTCCATGTTGCGGAAATGATCCGGGTTTCCTGCAACATAGACTCGATTCCATCATAAATAGACTGAATGTTGTGATTACGGAATCCCCGATGAGTTACATATAAAGATCATGCCGCTGATGATGACAGGATATGCATGCAACTCATCTCTAATTTGCCATTAGGTTGCAGCTGCTCCACAAACCCCACGGATCAGATATTTCGAAAAGCTTCATTCAGTATGATGATTCTATTCTAGCTGGTTCCTGAAGCAAAATTGGAAGAAGCTTCATTCATCGAGCTCCTTCGCAATGGAAGAAGCTCTTAGTCCGCCTTTTCGAGGTTCTGTCTGGTGTACTCCCAAATAGCAATGGCTCCACTCACATGTACATTGAGGGATCGAATAACTCCGAGCTGCGGAATTTCTAGGCAAGCATCCAGGTTTTGAATTATTTCAATAGGGATGCCTTCCTTCTCCCTCCCCAGAACAAGAACCTGCATAGGAAAGAAATGCAGTCAGCGGGTTCGATCACTTCACTCTATTATGGATCCTAGGCAATGACAAAGCTAATGCACATATACCGTTCTCCTCGGAAAGTTGTACTTCTGGAGTTGGACACTCTTGGCAGTTTGCTCAAGCCCAACAACTGCATACCCTTCTCTTCGCTTGGCGGTTAAGTATTCTGGCAGGGCTTCTTCTGGCAGTTCCTTTATAGGAACCCACATTTCTGCAGTTACACTGGAGAAAAACAGAAATTTACAGATTGTGCGGGTACAAGATGAATACAAAAAGAAAAACATTGACAGATGTACAACAGATAAGAGATGCCAGTTGGGAATCAATGGCCAGTGAAGGAGACCTCTCAAATGGAGACATTTCCCAATAGTGGAACCTCATGTATGCTAACCACCCATAAAATGCAGAGTGTGGAAGAGAACAGCATATAGATAGGAGGCTCCTAGCAAGATGAAAGAATAGGGGGGCACCTCCCCCAGGTTGCTAATACAAAAGAATCAGGTGGTATTTGAAACGTTTCTCCTTGACCAACATCTGTGCATGATATCATAAGCCAAACAAGTATTTTGCATCTGATGCAGTCTTCATCAAGCCAACCCACCCACCCTATGGTGGATCCCCACCAATCTCAGCCACCTAGAAACCCTCACGCGAGCAAAACCCATTTGCATGAAAAGAGAGCTCAATCAGGACGAACACTTTGCATGCAAAGCTTTCACCAGTTCTCCAAGGAAAAGGTCAGGAGCAAGGATCATTATGTTGGCAGGTGCATTCATGCACATGACACGACTAGAAAGGATCTTGGGAAGGAAATGGTGTAGGAGGAAAGAGAGAAGCGAATGATTTACACTTTGAACTTCTTTGTGCCTCTAATTAAATTTGCATCCACACACATCTCTATTTCAAATACCACTGCTTGTCATCATACCTTATCAGTTGAAACTGTCTATCGTGCACAACGCTGGCATCTGAAACCATCAAACTGGAAGCTTTGAAGACCTGGAATATTTAATTTCAAACATCACGTCCGAAAAGGAGATATAAGAAAATGTCTTATGCTAAGATGGAAGCCCTGGTACCTCACAGGTTCGGGCAAGCCCAGCAAGGTTTGGTATACGGCCCAGTAGAGTGGCAATCACTATTAGCTCTTGACGATTTCCACGCATTTTCACAATGTCTTCTGCTCTAGAATGTATGGTTGTATGGAGGAGGTCCTGTTCGTTCTCTATAGCTGACATGAAATAAGGGAAATATTTTGTTATGTATACTGCTGAATATAGAAAACAATAGTAGATCTCTGCTTTATTAATACCTGATAGAACTGGTGAGAAAGTATAACTGCCATTGTCCATGCTAAAATGCCGATCATCACCTTTCGATTCCGTTCTAGTGTCCACAAATCTAAGAGATCCAATTTTTCTTTGAAAGTTTGCAGATCCATCACCTTGATTCGACACAGATACCGATTCATCTCCTTGATTCACTACAGATACTGATTCACTTTGTAAGGTAAGCTCATCTGCAGCCATTGATTGGCGCAGCTCATCTCGGGCTTCCTAGACAACATATACCACCAACAATGAATCATTCCGATAAAAGCTCAGCTTATTTTAAGGTTTTAAAACAGAATGGAATCATACCTTTAAGAAATATGATACTTTATCCATAAGAGCGTGAGGAGCACATTCAAATGGAATGTCATCCAAGGGCTGTGATAATCATACAAAATAGTTACAATTTCAAAAATAGTAGTCAACTGAGTACCTAGATACAATACATTTGCATGTGCATATGGAGGTGAACTGTGAGTACCTTCGAGGGGTCCTCCTCACCACCACATCTCAATGAGAAGATGCCCCTTGGTGTAACAGCTTTCTTTGGATCAAAAGCAGTCAGAAAATTGTTTACTGCTGTCCTTATCCTGAGAGACAAACCACCCTATCTGAAAACTGAGTTGCTATTGCTGTCTCACAATGAACCATTCCAATAAAAGCATCTTCTGGAAAGTGTCAGCTACAAACTCTTCTAGTTGGGCTTCCAACCTTAAATTATCATAGTGGAACTCCATTCCACAATGTCAGTTGAAAATATCGAATATAAACTAGTGGAAGTACTAGAGGCTATCATCTATAAACTTACAGGAGCACAAACAAGACCGCTAGATTCACAGAAGATATTGAGGCTTAAGCTACTTGAAAGATGCAGATTTCCATGGTTACTGTCATCTGGAGGATTTCTATAAGTTCTTGCAAATATCCACTCCATGAAATCAACAACATAAATCCATAGCTGGAATGAGATATCCAAATAGAAACATCCACTGATGTTAGCACTACTACTTTGAGATTGCTCCTTTAGGTGAGAATGTTTGCATATTCAAGTTAGAATTCAGTCTTTGTAGGGACATCTAGTTCGTACACCATTTCAGATATTTTCTTTTAATCAGAGACATACGCAAATTAGGGTTTAGGGTGTATACTCATTTTCAGCAGAGCCAATGGTTGACATAAGCATGATAAGCAGATTACCTTGTGCATTCATTGTTCTCGTCCAAGAATGCAGTTATCGATTGTAAGCATTTCATTTCAAGTGATAAGGGAGGGTTGTGGTTAGAATCAACATCATGGATGGAGGTCACCTTGAGAAGCTTATGGAAGACATTATACATCAGTATCTGAAAGAAATCCGCAAGACATTAATATCCAGTCTGCAATATTTATTCTTATCAGAGGGTTTGCATGGACTGTTAGCAACAAAACCTGAGAAAAGCTGCGGAGTGGATGGTGATGAGTTGTCAAATATGGCATCACTGCTGGCACTACTTGATTTATAAGCAAAGTTTGAATGCTTTGTGGAGTCGCATGCATCAAAACGTTCACAGAAATGAAAACATAAGATGCCAATGTCTGCAATGAAAATGGAAGCACATTCTTAAGAAACAGAGAATGTAAAACTCCTGTGCACCTAAGTAACAAGGTCCAAATGGGAAGAGAAGCCAAGATCGACATGGGCAAATTCTTTGCTATGGTGCCTATTTTAAACGCTATAAAAGCTTCATCACATCATAGATTGCATAGATATGTCATGACCTTGACCGTAAGATTGAGCTTGATAATCCATTATCAACCCACTTGGGTGGCAGTTTCCAAGTTGCTGAAACTGCAACCCGGTGGGTTGATCTTTATTTAACCAACTCAATAGTCACTGAGAGATCCAGAAATTATGGGCGACTATAAGTTGTACGTAGGTAATTTCTGTACTACATTTCCATACAGGTTTCAAGCTTCCCTACCCCACAGATGATCAAAAGCCTCATGACTTCCTTGAATCAACTTGATCCACTATACCTCGAGCAATATTATGCACAATTTATTTCCCTTTTGTCAGTGATCTTTAATATTTTCTGGAAAATATATCAAATTTCCTCTTTTCATGGGCTTACTGGGGCAATAATAAAAACTTGAGGGCAATACCAAGGGATTACATTGTTTACTAGATATTAATCAGATTTTCATTGACACACAATGAATGCACTTATTTCATCAAGAACTATTCCATCATTTAGTAGAACATGTATCATCAATCAGACAGAAATCAATCATGCATCTGATTACATCCACAAACACTGCAAATCCATTAACAGACAAACACTAACTACATTAAATACAGAAAGACCATGTCTAGTTCAGCAAAAACACGTACCTGCGTCTTCATATTGAAATCCGCAAGGGCTGGAACTATCTTTTCTTTTACCTGAAACATTCAATAAATAGCATGGCTGATTAAGCAGCAAAGAACTTTGTGCACAGCAACCGACTTCGAGATTATGATGCATAAGATGCATAGTTAACATGAATTGCTGCCAAATCACTCTGCATGTGCCTTATTTCAAGACATTTTTATATGAAGGAATGACAAAGATTCAGCACTTTAACAATTAGTGGAATGGAAAGATCTAAAACACAATGATTCAGTTATGCATGCAAATCACAGATATCTTCAGTCTACTGCGCCAGGTTGAAGGAAATTCCATCGGTTTCCTGAAGCTATTATTGCACACATTAGCTGTACCCTTGTCTTAATGCACAAACTACTCCATTCCATTATTACGCTTTCTTGTCACCAGAGACAATACACACACCTACATCACTCAACCTCTCTATTAATCAACCAATTTTTTTATGCAATATCCCATCATCCAATATAGTAGATAATCCTACTGGCTCAGAGAACCCTACATTTTCCGTTAAGTTTTATAACAAAGTATCTAGGTAGAAAAAATGTAACATTCATTATCTAATGATTATTTTACCAAATTCGGGAAACTGAGACAAAGCTCGACAGCAAATATCTCTGCATACTGCCGAACAGAAGGTAAGTTGTTTTTCTGTACAAACAGCCATATAATGTAGATGAGAAGATTAACTGAAACTTTTCATTGCAGATGCCATTGTGCTCAAAGTATTCTTTATCCACAATGGAGCTATTAATATGAAAAGGGCCAACTAGATTCATTTTCGCATCTTATTGTTGTCCACTTACAAGCAAACAAGACTGAAGTAGATCCATGACTTCTTCAAGCATGTTGGCATCAACAAATCGTGAAAGAATACAAACCATCTGCCATGCTCGAGTTTTCCTCCTGTGAATCTGCAATATTGATTGCCCTCTTTGTGTAAAAAATTCTACTTGAATCTAGAATTTATACCTGTACATAAGGACTAACAGACTTTTTATAATTACGACAATGGAAGGAATTTCTTACAGCACTTTTTTTCTTGTAAAGTTCTTTGGACAACTCCACATCAGCTGCCTATGAAGAAATGATAAAAAAACAAAAATGAGGCATAGAAATTATTTCCAAAAAGGACTTGGCTTACACTAGATGATTCTAATTTAAATTATGAAAGATGATTCAAGCTAGATCAAGGCATCAGGCATCAAGGGTCCAACACTTAAATGGTTCTCACATTAACATGTTTGATGAGCCAATAACAAGAATTGTTTACTTTCACTGCAATTAGTTTGCAAGCTAGCCTCAGGATGTTATCAACCTCCAAAGGGGGTCCGCAATAGCACTAGAAAGCCCCAACACGTAAGGTAGTCATATAAATCACTCCCTCAAATTAAGTAACCCGGTCAAGTTGTTGATGTAGCATACTTCTTGTACCACCAGTTTTCTTTCCAAATAGTCCATGACACCACCAGGGGTTCAGGTCAACCTGGACCATGATTTTCTTTCCAAACAGTCCATGATACCACCAGGGGCTCATGTCACATCCTGGACCCTGAGACTGCACCCTCTTCTTGTTCAACACTCACTCAAACGTCATAACAGTCATCCCAGGCCCCTGCTCCCACATGTTTAGATAAGAATAGTCTATACCACGGCTTACCAAAAAGCAAGGTGAAACTGTACTTTCTTGACAATTGATATTTTAGAAACAAAACTTTTCTAATAATGTTATATCCTTATTCAAGGCATCAGAACTTTAGGATAATTGCGTTAGATGAACAAAAACGAGAACAAATCTACAGGCCAGTTACGTTATAGCTTCCCCATTTTTATTAACAAGATGGCCAAGTTGGTCTAAGGCACCAGATTAAGGTTCTGGTCTGAAAGGGCGTGGAATCAAATCCCACTCTCGTCATTATTGTGGATAATGTAGTCACATTGCAAGGGGTGATTCGGCAGTTAGAACATATTAACTACTCGGGCGATGTATTATATATAATGGACATCTCCATCCGTTCACTTTGAAATCCATCAATGTTCATGGAGGCCAGGGTCAAGTTGTGTATTCCCCTCTCACATTGTGGTACATTTAGTTGATTGGGCTCCCCATAAAGACCAGATAGGATACAGCCAGTTCAAAACACCACTGGTTGAGTCTGTGCTTGGGCTGACAGTTTGTTACGACCACCTTTGCCTTGTTTGGACCTCTTGTGCATGTCTCATATCTAATATCCTTGCAAATTTGCAAGCACTCTTTGGATCTAGAGTACTTGGGCCAACAACATTTAGAATGGCCTGCTCCATAGGCACCATGCAAATTGTTCCTTCCAACCCACTCAAGATCGTATAGCTTGTACCCAGATGGATCTAAACTATATGTACCTTCACCCCACCATTCGGCATGTAGGTATACAACTTGATGTGGCTACCAGTTGAGCAAAGGATCTCAAACCAAGTCACCAAGTAACCTCATCACCTTGTCGCAAGAGAAACTCTCGTCCAGACCTGTTATCATAGTTTCTAGGATGACAGATGATGAACCATCTTTTAGATTATACCAATCCATGACTCGTTCATAAGGACACTCTAGGCTTTCTTAGGAACATGGCTGTATTATAGTCAGAAACAAGACTCAATCCACAACAGCCAGTAGCAGCATTATTCTAGACTACAAGTGAGAGTTTGTATACAAAACAAGGTACAAATTTGAGCGCTTTCAGATGCAGCAGAACAGGTCATCACATAAAAGAATCCACATGAAGATATTCTACAATGTTTCATTACAGAACCAAGAACAGTTGTAGATTACCAATGAGTGAAGTAACTTCAAAACCAGCTGCTTCCCACAGTTTGCTGCAGCAAGCACTGCTTGTTCTCCCTGATGTCCCTTGGGAAGACTTCCATTTTCAACTATCTCTGCGAAATTGTGAATGAGGACAGCAATGGTGACACGGACATAAAGTTCAGAGTTCCTAAATTCCTGCACCACAGTACAGAAACTAGTATGTATTTAAGATGTTTAACTATTTGAATTTGCCACACTTGCCAAGAATACTGAAAGTTTCATACCTCAATAAGCTCAGGATCCATACTTTGCATCAGCATGGAGTACTCCCTAGAAGCCACAAGGTTCTCTGATATCTGCCCATCCAATTCTTCGTCCACGCTCTCTGTAACCAGCAACAAATTAACATTCACAGCAGACTAAGTGGCTACATGGATACCTTTATCATCTCATACCTCCACCATGAATAGACAGCAGATACAATTCTTCAATATAGTATTTTGTAACAGCAGGAAATTTGAGCCACAGCCCTGCAACATGCATGGCTGTGAGCCTCATTGTACGAGGACTGCGAGAACCTTGGTCGAGTAGTTTTAACAAAAGCTGTGAGAAAATCTCTGAGTTAAATTCTGACGGTTTGGCCATTTGTTCCGTTTATTAAACTACTTAGTGTACAGAGTAAATTACCCATCATGACTATTAATTATAAGAACCATATGCTTCCTTCACTCAAAAAAAGAACATCATTATAACCAGAGAATAACTTACCCATTTCAGAGGTCCAGGATTTCCATCAATAATATGCATAGAGACATTGCCAAAGATGTTTGGATGCAGAATTGCTGATAAAAATGCAGAAATCGAAGCAACTCTTCGCTTATTTGAATCAGCAACTGCTGCCCATGCAGCTCTTACTAATGACCACACCACCTTGCATACAAATATCAAAGATCTATAATTGCACGACAATTCTAATTTTAGAAAAGAAAGACATTGCAAATACATAAGATGTACCTCCACCTCCAGCAGAATATTCCAGTGTGCCAGCCATCGAAGACACCTCAGTAGTGGCAGCATATTATCCTCACCAGCAATCTCCAAACTGCATGACAAATGCTATTAGATGATCATCATAAAGAAGAAGTGGAAACTAATTATGGGCCTAGCAGTATAGAGAGGCATGCCACAAAAGAGAGATCTAAGCAAAATTGCAGCAAACTATGAAACCTGAAACATAAACGATGCTAAAGAACCATAAACTCATTTATGCTAAAAGTGGTTGTCTGGTTGATATATAGCTTTTCAAAACGGAGTGTTGATTGTATAGATGATCATGAAGAAAACAGCACTGGTGATGGCCAACACATACCAATCAGATGCAAAGAGATCTGAACCACCATATACTTTACATCATTCATACAGTTTCACCAAGACAAAAGCATAGCTTCACACATGTACCTGTTGATTGCATCAAGAAGAATAGACTTGAGAAGGGAATATGAAACTGCGGGCATATTAGAATGTGTGGATTCATTTTTGCCATACACCCTACAATATGGAATAGAAAGAAGCCCATCCAGACAAAGCCACTGCAAGATAAAAAATCATTATTGCACTCAAAACCTTGTATATCATTATTGCACTGCTGTTGACTTGAAAAGCCCTAATGGTGAGTATTCTGACCATGCACTAACTAATTTGCTAAGTGCACTAAATTAAACATATCACAATGGCTTGAAAGCTATCAATACTTTCTTTTCACAAATTATATGAGTTAACAAAGGAGAAACAAAATCATATAGGAGAATCGTCTTAACCTTCTGCTGCAAAAGAAATGATTTGCGACTCCTTGCTAAAGTGTGTGCATGCAGAAGAGAGTTTACATTATTTTGAAGATTGAAGACAAAGCTATCAAGAAGCTTATCTTCCTTTGCTCCTCCAAGATTCACAGAATGCCTGACTATTGAAAGAGAATGTATATCTACTGATACAGCCAATGCATTGCAAACATGTGCAAGAGCCTCGTATAAACACAGTTGCATTTCTCCTTCCATCTGGAAAACACCAGAAAAACACATTTTGGTGTCAGGATAAAATAAGGAACAGACAGATTAAATTCCATGTGGATAGCATACATGTATCATCCTTGTAAATACTTATACAACTCGTACTAACCATGTGCATGAGCAATCTACAATAGTTTCTTTTCATTCCTTTTTCACATCTTGAAACTGTCACATACAATGTTAACTTGTCTTCAACACAAAAGGATTAAATATTTGGCATGAAGTAAAACTGTCTAGCAACTGCATGCATATGTATCTGTAACAAAATACATTTTCAGGTTCCCACCATACATTGAGGTAATCGCCCTCAATGCATATTTGACAAGAAACCTGATGGGTTTTAATGTATTACTAAAAATGAGTCAGTCTGTGTATTGTACAGTCTTGCTTTATATGAATCTCTATTAGTGTGGTTTATGTTGAAGGTCTCTACTAGCCTAGCTTATGTTGATGATCACTGTTCAGGAAAAACAAGTCCAAAGTTACATAAACATTACAATTGTTCTGGAGATGGTATACTGTCCAAGCAAACAATTTAACCAAATCAGTTCATTGGACATCTTTCATATCAACGAAGTAGATTTACAACATTGAAATGAGACACTGCTCTCAAAGTTTATTGTCAGTAGAACTACCTCTTCCTTCGCAGTTTTAATATTGATTGATCTCCCGACAAATTTCCAAATGAACTGAAGAGCAGAATCACAGACTTTAATATTATCTTCTCTCAGCCATGAAATGCAATTTCCAATCACTTCAACTGCAACGACCTAAATATATACAAAACTCAACTATTACCAAAGAGGAATTGACTTGCAAATAACATAAGCAATATCAAATAAACATTTTGATAAACAAGACCTAATGCTCGTGCACAAATGCTAATACTAACCAAATCGCACAACCAACTTAGCCCAAATTCCTAAACCTTTTAAGTCAATTTCGTCCAGTTTACCACATTCACGAATCCTTTAAGTAGAAAACACACGTCTAAGAAGAATAACATATAAAACAATCCCATAAATAAATCAACTAGTGATAGTAAGCAGGAAATGAGAAACCATAATTTTGTGCCCTCGCCCTCAAACTGAGTATTCCTCACGGCCTCCCCTTCAAGAGGACAACATGAAATTTCACAGTGAATGACATCTAGCCATTGACCGATTGTCGTTCTCTCCTCCTATCAAGGATGGTTCCGAGATCTTTCCATATTGGCTTAGCTAATGTTTGAGATTTCCAGATGGCAGAAATTCAATCTATTTATGTTGGGATTCTTGTGTGTAGATAACAGGATTCTTCTGTCAATTTATATTTTGTTACAATTATTCTGGTATGTTGTTCTCAAAGATGAGACAACAATATAATTTCTTCACTTGTTGTCATAGGACATTCCAGCCTCTTCAAGTCATTCACATATAACTTTCTTTTTCCTTTCTCCTTTCTTCGTTAAATCTGAGCCTTACAACAGGTTGTAGGGCGGCTATTCAATTTCTTACTTCAGTATTATTGAAATCTAGATTTGCATGTTTAGTAAACACAGCCATCAAGAAAAACACAAAAACTCGAGACAGAGCGAGTCTAGCACCCCTTTTAAAGCATCTGAAGCAGCTTTTGTTGGAAGTCGACGTTGACTTGGCCCACCTAGCCGTCCAGTCACAGAATTAGGTAAAGCATCAAAGTCTGAAAATTCATAGCTCCAAAAAACTGCAGATGCTCGTTCAGCATGTGCAAGAAGTTCATCCTGTATTTCAAGCAAGGTTCATCACTGCTATTTACAAAGAGATTTGAGAAGTTTACAAACTATCAAGTTAATAGATCTATAGTTCCAACCATGTTTGTAGCAACAATAAGCTGAAGGTGTTGCCTCAAAATATCAAATGTACGGTTACCATCACATGTAAGAGCAGCAACTTGAACTTCCTTTTGCATCCTCAAAGACAAGGTCTCATCAAAATTGAAGCCCTTCATTTTCTCAAAAGATAAACTGCACACTTTTATGATATTGTCAAGCAGCAGTAGAAGCTTTTCTGGTATACAAGTTGAATTGTAAGCCCTCTGATAGATGCCACAAACATTTTCATGCACTAACTGCCCAATAAAATATCATCTCAGGTTATACTTTATCAGATGCAAATACACACTGATTCTAGTCATACTCACCATCATCAAGTGTGACAAGCTCTTTTGATCAAGCAATCCAAGAGCAACCATCCTTGCCCATTTATTTGACTCTAGAGCCCATGCTTTAACCTCTTCATCAGTCATGATTATATCTATTCCAAACCCCGATGGTTTTATTATTGAATCACCTATATCATAAAGCCCGTTGGAGATCCAGCTCTGAAAATCATTTGACGAGGACAAGAAACCAACCCTGATCCAATACCACACATGTACATGTAGCACTCCTAAAAGAAATATTTCATATTAGTACTGTGATTTTCCATTGTATACCAAGGTTCCTGACAGTGGTAAACAATGAACCAAGCAGCGAGTGAAATATATCCCTAAAGTTGAAGCATTAATGCAGGTTGTGGGTGTGAAATCGATCAATTTTCAGTTTTCACATGGAAAACATAACCTGTTTGATGAATCAGCCCATGAGCATTTACGTAAATGTTATCTTATCCCTCAGAGAACTCAAATAGACAAAATAATCACTTAAAATGATTTGAAAAGTTTATGCAAGACACAGCAAATCAAAGGTTTTCAGTTGCAGAAACCATATTAAACATTCAAACCTAGAGGTGAAGGATCCAAAAGAGGGAGTTATAAAACAGTACCTCCATAACTAATAAATTCATGTGGAAACAATCCTAAGAACCAGAAGAATTTGGAGAATGTAACTTTAGAAAGAAGAACAAGATTACTTGCAGCTCTTAACAAATGGCAGCAAACTGCATAAAACAAATAATACATTTTTAGCACAAATACATCGCAAAAGTTCATTTTTAGATAAATAATTAACAACAAACGTTCTCTATACAAACGGAGGAAATTTCCAAAATGTAGTCAATTAGACCTTTCACTCGGTATGAAGGATTGAAGTGTTTCTTGCTATCTTCAACAAGAGGACCCAATCTATCAAGAACCTCTGTCGCCCTCGCTCCATCCATTATCGAGGCATTACTACTAATGCTACAAAAATGGGATGCTTCCAGCCACATGCTACTTGGTGACAAGAAATTATCTGTTGCGATACACTCTCCTGGAGATGAAGCAGCTTCAAGGCACATAATAAGTGTCATAAAACCTGGTCTAGATGATGTCCTTGTCAAAAATTCATCAGCCATTTTGATGACAAAATTTATGCGGTCCCTAAGAAACACAAAAACTACTAATTAACAGCGTGCAACATCTTAAAGCACAACACTTGTTCTATGAAACCCATTAAAATCTTAATTATGGAGGAGTGAATACATGAACGGCGGTCACATGTAATTTTGATGGAAAAAATAGCATCAACGTAATAGACATGAACCAAGGCATTTTCACTTGCTTCAAACCCCAAAAAACCTTATACAGATTTTAAATCATGCCAATCTTAAAGAAAATCTTTTACCGTGAAACTAATCTACATAAGAATACAATACTGATCATTTATAACCATGTAAGAGTTCCAAGTGGCATCACCATAACACAAACAAAAAATATATACTGCATCAAAAAATTTAATGATGCAAACGCCCTCAACTGATCACTCTTTAAAGGAAACCATAGTGCAGAATTAGGCTAGTTTGAATCCACAACCAATAACAGAACAACGCTTACAGCATTTCCAAGGAAGAGCAGTAAAGCTGGAAAAAATGTGCTGCTTGTTTGGCCATTTCTGAAGAATAAATGCCCTTTAGACCTGAGAAGCACAAATTTCACAAACAACTTCACGATTCTAATCAATAATAAAACGTCAGCAATAGATTAAACATATGATCTCAGTCATTGAACGTAAACGACCCATGCTGCATATACAGTTTAATAGAACAAATATGAAGGGAAATCCAGGAAAACATTTGTAAAAAGACTTACCAAAATCTTTATGATGTATATGATCATTGAAAGTTAACATTAAAGGTCCTAAGACGAAGCTCTCTGGGACAGTAGCAGCAAGATTTTCTGTTTTATCCCATTCAAGCTGAAAATATGATTGTAAAATAAGCCTCCTCACTGGCAAAAGTTTCAAAAAAAAGCATTGTCAGATATAAATCAATAAAAAGGCAAAGACAAAGACACTGAATCATGAATTCCATCAAGCTGATTACCTTGTGGATTATCATGCTTGAATCCCCGCTCCCAGAGAGCAGTAATCCACCAAATGCTTGTACCTAAATCCTGGAAGTGGCATTTTCCCCGATGTTGATTAGGCTCATTAGAAGTTGGCATGTCAACATCTTTCCCATACAAAGTAGGCAGAAGCAGCATCATCTGTTGAAAAATATACCTAAACATGGTCAAAATGAAGACGCACAAAATAGTGTGACTGTTTTCCAAGGGTCACATTCCCTATGAAGCGGATTCCTCAAGATGGAACTTGCAGGCAGTACAGTTAAAAAAGAGAAAAATTATATTATTATAAAAACTTAAGCAACTAGTAGAAATAGTTCCCCGGATTAGGTTTGAACCTGATGATTCCAAGCAGCATCAACAAGGTGTGTTCCATATTCATCTAGCATGTCATAAAGAAGTAAAAAAGCCTTCCAGCATTCCATCTCACGTTGGCACACTCCCAATGATCTTGCTTCTATATCTGCATAACGATCTCGCCTTGTTGACGAATTTGGAAGGAAGTTATTGCTCATTCTATTCAATTTTTTTGAAATATGCTTTTTAGAGGCCGACGTTTCTTTCACCGCTTGTTGGAGAGTATGCAAGGCACGCTTCCTAATAAGAGGTTCCTCGTCCACCTAGATTCCATACAAAAAGGAAAAGGAATTTGAATCAAAGAATAACATTTTCCATCAGTTGGACAAATAAACTATCTCGAGGCTTACCAATCCAGATCTTACAATATCCCAAATCTCTTCATCATTCCACATATGGGAAGAACTTGTCTCATCAGCACTATCCTCTGGTAATGGAATAAGAAGGAACTCCAAGGAAACATCTAGAGTAAAATATAGATCTAGCTTCTTCATAGAGCCTTGAGAAAATAAGACCTTTAGAGTCTCTAATAACTTCTTCTGAAGCGGGTTCCTGGCATCAAATACCACGTTAAATAGATTTATAATAATGCAATTTCCTAGCTGAAAGGCTATTAAGCTCTCTGAACACTCAATGGGAGAAAGAGAATCACCAGATATCTGGATTTTAATCTTACACTAATCCCTTACTGATACTTGGACTCAGCTTTTGGATAGCATTGAACAGTGATGGTAACAACTTCATAGCATGCTCTCTTTCTGCAGCATCATTTGTCAATGAAATGACAGCCAACATGGAGGGGAAAAGTTTTGTGACAACACTCGCACAGAAGGTTTCCTTTGAAGTTGTAAGAACCCGATCACCTGATGAGCCTATATTTTTATTATTAGATGCTTTCCACAGAAAAACAGAAATAATCTGACAAGATACAGAGAACTTTAAGGGTTCCTTGATGAGTGGTTTGACTTCCTCCAAAGAATTCATCAAAACACTTTCATGATTATCCCTTCCAATAAATGGAAAGATTCCTTCAAGATCTTCCTTCCTCGACAGCACCGATTCTACAGATATTAAGAGATGGGGAACTAATGACAATTCTGCATACTCCCACGCATTCTTGCTGATAATTAGGTTACTTAGCATTTCAACAACCTAAAAGATCAGAATCAAAATAATAAATATATCTAATATAATCAGTTCAATAATGAGAAATATAGTGCTAGAGAGAAACTTACAATATCTTGAAAAGCTGTTGTAAGATCTGATTTCTGCAAAAGCGGTATGCATATCTCCCAAATGATTTTTTGAAGTAACTCTCCACAGTCTTCTGTCCAATTAAATAAGTGTTTAATTAAATAATATTTTGAATCAGGAAGAAATTAAATCGATTGAAGGCAGTAAGGAACCATTCTTGGCCAGACATGTGCAATTAGAAAGAGCTGTGCTCTTTCTTTTGTATAAAATTGGGTTTTTATATTAACTTAAATAAAAACCACCATAATCCCAAGTGGTTTTAGATACACTGCATGTATAGTATCACCAAATAAATTTTACGCTTGGTAAATCTTTAATCAATTTTCCAAAATCATTTGTTATGTCGTCACAAGAAGTTAACATACTGTACATATTTTGTCATTTGTTACATATTTTGGAGAAGGCTCGCAGTTGTAATGTTACATTCCATTCTATAAACTATTTCAGAATTTATTTGATGTATTTTCTCGTTTTGTTCTTAAAGTTCATTTTAGCCTCTTAGAAAACCGATATCACTTTCTTTCTACCTTCTTTCTTTATCAATGAAGATGATAAGTAGCATCACTTCTGGAAATTTGGAGCAATAACTTACCAATAGAATTGAATAAATATTCTATTGCTTGCATTAACGCACCCCAATAATTATATTGGGCTTCTATGTTGTCCTTCGGTTCTCCAAGGTAGACCTTCAATAGTAAAGGAGAAGGGTTATATCTCAACCAAGAATGTAAAATAAATTCCACTTTTCAGCTCTCGCCCACCATGTAGAAAAGCATCCAGTTTCAGCTGTACAATTTTCCCATTTTAAAGCGTTACATCTTATATATTGTTAAGAAACTCAACAAGAAGTTTTAGAGTGCAAATGTGGTACGCGTGTATGTACATGTGATGTTAGAAGCAAAGACAGGCATATAGACAATACACAAAAATATAAAAATGGATTAACCCAAATTGGGTTTGAACATAATAATGAATCTTTCCACAAAAACTATGTTCTACTATCCGAAAACATTAGAAGTTTCATCTTCCCAAGTGGGTGGGTAAAATACTCTTTACATTAAATAACATTACACTTTATGACAAATGGAACATGGTATTTATAACGGACACATGCACAAATACTTGTATGTTCATACAGTTGTATGGTGATGTTTGATAACTCTATACACCCCTTCCAGCCCAATTGACCACTACACACACATCTGTACAATGATCTTGTGGTTGTTTACCCCTCATCCTTTATGACTTGGGGGGATCATCTGGGTGGATGTAGGCCAGGTGTGTAACTGTTTTCTGAGTATATCAAGTAGTATTAGCCAAGTCGAGTAATTGAGAAAAATAGTGGGAGCAGGAAATTAGTCAGAATTTAATAAATGTGTATTAATACATGCAGGGGTGAGAATCGAGTAGATGTGGATGGAAAGTCATAATATGATTCAAATTGGCAGACCCATTGTCATGGCTGAAAGCACGGCATGTATACGTGCATGGGTGGAACAACCAGAGGCCTGAACCAAGAAACGGTTAGGCAAAACTCAAGAAAAGCTTTAAGCACTTAAAGACTCTTGTTTCATCTAATGATGAATGGTTGATCATTGATTGACTTATCAAAGGATTGGTTGACCAAAAAATTGTGGGCAGATGGGTTGATGAATAATAAGGATAAGTTGATTGATAAATAATACGTTGGTGAAATATACAAGCCTACTGGAGTCTTATATAGTACCTCCAAGACTGTCAACCATGATTGCTTTATGAAAACCATGACTTTCTCTCGCGCACACAGAACCATGGTTTTGCATTAATTTTAGTGGTTTTATCATGTAAATATGTATGTATATTTTGTCTAGTAGCGATCTAACACTTAATACTAGATATCTTATTGGTAGACATGATCCGATCTTTCACACATACGACCTAACAGCTTGACTCTTATGCATAATGATAGCATTGCACGTACTTCTTTATATATTATCATGGTGTGTTTGAGTCTATGTTCATTGTGTTCTGAGTAATTTAAGTGGATTGAGAAGTTGGTTGGATCGAGTATTTAGCAATGGTCCAAGTATTTGTTTCCTTGCTATGTAGCAAAGACGTTCTGATCTTTTGGTTACCAACAAGTCGTATTGTTACCCATCCTTTGGTGAAGATTACTGGGGGTAGTGAGTAATCAACCCATGTTATGGAAGTAAACACGTTTGGCAACCAAGACGACGCACAGAAGGTGCAGTAATTTAGGTGGATGCTGGAACAGAAACGACCAGAGAAAGAACTTGACTCACAATCACTGACATCAGAAGATGTAGTGCTTCACAATTTATAGGTACAATGGTTTAATATATGCCCCTTGAGTTAATGTCAGAGGCCATGAGTTATAGTACAGATGTTAGTCCATTTGCAATGGGTAAATATGACCTACTTGAAGCAATTCACATCATATGCCACTGGCATCGTGATGGCACCATCAAGTGGATTGATTCCTTGCGAGTAAAGCAGGCCACTAAGCACATCCCGGCTCCCTGTTGGATGACTGACTGACTGCCTACCATACTCGTTAGTGGGTCTGTGTTCACAAATCAGAAGACATTCAACTTGGAAGGATATCCAAACCATTATGTTTCGACCCTAATCCCATTTTACGCCAATCCATTCCACAGTTTATGGAATGGAGCTTGGATATGACATTTACTCATTGCCTTCGCATCAATGGAGTATCATTCGCCTTCCTGCATGGCTCGACATGTTGGTGGATGCCCCAGTTCCAAATGACAGTCCATTTGCGATGCAAATCATTGTATCTGCTTTATTCAATTCGAGAATCTCTCAAAGGACCAGGAGCAAACCTTAACAAGGAGTAAAACTGTTCATGTCAGCTCTCCAATATGACAAAGTAACTGCTTGCCACAAAATTTGCATGGAGTATTTCTGCGGAGCAGGTGTACATATCTCATCAGAAGTTGCCTAAACATACATCTCTTTCTTGCATGCTATTTTCAGCCCCACTTCTTGTGCTATTCATCCAAGCCCTCTGTATGCTCATTTGAAAAAAAATTATGCTAAAAATCTGTGTTTTTCCTTCTGTTCTCTAATCTAAAAACTTAAGCTGTTCCTGATGATACGTCTAGATACTTCTCAAATTACGGAAGTTCATCATTTTATTGGCGTCGTTGATTCCTCGTGATTCACAAGACTAATGGCTACGTCTTTGAAATAAAAACAGGAAAACGAAAGAGAAAAAGAAGAGATGGAATTGGACGAGTCAAAGGAGGATAAGAAAGTTACGCAAAGGTACGCAGTAAAGAAGAAACGAGAGAAGGAATCAATGAAGGAAAGGAACGGGGGGGAAAGCCGAACCAGATCAAGAACACTTACCTGATGAGGGGAGGAGAAGAATCTGTCGACGAGAGTGGTGAGGAGGGAGTGGTGGGAGAAGCCATGGATGAGGACGAAAGCATCCACAGCGTGGGGTATGGCACGGTGAGGAACGACAGAGAGAGCTCTGAACAAGAGCTCCTCGGGATCCGCCATCGCTCCGGTGCCTCTGCATTCTTCCTTCTTCATCGTCTTCTCTCTTTCATCAAAAACCTCTTGCAAGTCTTCCCAAATCCTATAATTTTTTGCCTCTCAAATCTGGCTTTAAATTCACCGGCTCGATCGAATACTAGTTTTAGGGTTTTCTAGGGTTTTAGGGTTATTTGGGGTTTAGGGTTTTAGGGTTTTTTGGGGTTTAGGGTTTTAAAGTTTTTTGGGGTTTAGGGTTTTCTAGGATTTTAGGGTT
Organism: Azolla pinnata; assembly: GCA_037176905.1. Taxonomy (NCBI): domain Eukaryota; kingdom Viridiplantae; phylum Streptophyta; class Polypodiopsida; order Salviniales; family Salviniaceae; genus Azolla; species Azolla pinnata. Next base: position 28,888 of record JBBBWG010028643.1, read on the forward strand.
TTCTAGGGTTTTAGGGTTTTTCGGGGTTTAGGGTTTTCTAGGATTTTAGGGTTTTCTAGGGTTTTAGGGTTTTTCGGGGTTTAGGGTTTTCTAGGGTTTTAGGGTTTTACGAGGTTTAGGGTTTTCTAGGGTTTTAGGGTTTTCTAGGTATTTAGGGTTTTTTGGGGTTTAGGGTTAAGGGTTTGAAGGCTTGAAGGTTTTGGGTTCAATAGTTTTGGGTTTCGGGTTTCAGCCTTAAAGGTTCTAGACAGTAAGATTCTATGTTTAGGACTTAAGGTGGGGTTTTAATTAAGGGTTTTAAGCTCATTTAGATTCTAGTTTTAGGACTTAATGTGGAGTTTAAGGGTTTTAATGTCATTTAGATTCTAGGTTTGGGATTTAAGGTGGGGTTTAAGGGTTTAAGCTCGTTTAGATTTTTGGGCTTAGGATTTAAGGTGGGGTTTAAGGGTTTAAGCTCGTTCAGATTCTGGGTTTAGGATTCAACGTGGGGTTTAAGGGTTTAAGCTCGTTTAGCATTTGGGGTTTTGGAGTCCAAGGTTCGAGCATGTAGAGTTTAAAGTTTAGGGTTTAGGGTTTAGGGTTTGGGGTTTAGGGTGTACAGTTATTTGGGTTTAGGGTTTTAACAATTTAAGGATTCATGGTTCCCAAATAGGGTTTTTACAATTTAAGTATTCATGGTTAGAACGAGGGAGAGGAAGCAACAACCCTACTATTATTTGGTTAATTTTTCGCTTGATGCATCAAAATCCGACTCAACTTCTTGGGGACCAATGCAGTGAGTCAAGTTTTTCCGTTTTCACGAGTTTCTGAACATGTAACTAGCTCATCTATCTTCTCCGCCAATTCAATAGGTTTGCTTCCATGCAGACACACCCTCAACTCAATGCATGGGTCCTTAACCCCAAAGAGTGCATGATGTTTTGACACCAGACGCCGACGATCTTCATCTGCAAAAGATCACGTTGCTCAAGCTATGCATAACTCAAGCTCTGATAAGGAAGAAAAAGATTGGTCTCAAAATTGTTCGAAAGAAGATGTATTCCCCAACCATCTTCGTTCCGTTGCCAAAAAACAGAGCTTCTGTTTTATCCAAATATCTTCATTTGGAAGTGAACGAGAGAGTTCCGAGCTGCGACGCATGCAAGTTCTAACTCCAGCAATGCACCGAGCTTCAACATACAATTGCAGGTTCACCCATCTGAACCTCTTTGTTAATGCCATTTAGACTAATCCAAATTTACACTTGGATGTATTTACATATACACATACATACTTGCACAAGATCTTCAATTTGACCAAACATGGAGCTTCCCAAGCTGATTCCCTGTGTAAATCTCATTCTTCTCTTCATCGTAGAATAACGCGGTTATATCCTCCAAGGCTTCTCGAACTGTAATGCTTCCAAGAGAAGAATTCTCCCTTTCCCTCGGTCTCACCTTCGAGGTCGAATTAGAGGCACAGATCTTTGCCATGCATTTACCAGTCAGAATATTACTAATATTGATTGATCCAACTGCAAGACAGAAAACAATATATGTAAGAGAATGGGAGGGAGGGGGGGGGGAGTTACATGTCTTGTGCAAAATATCATAGAAACCTAGGCACTTTTTAGATAAAATATGCAAGTAAATGTTCCAACTGATCAAACTTCAAACAAATGGCTCACATATATACCTCTTTCCTCCTCCTCCAATTCATGTCCTAGAGCTTTGCAATACGATATGATCAGATCTTGATCGCTTGTGATATAGATGTTGTTTGTATTGCAGTCTGGATGCCATAGCAGATGGTCGTCAAACGATGTCACAAGCTCCCCACGGAAATTCCATACCACAACAGTTCGATCACGGAATGTCAGAAATAACTGATTCTCGTACAAGAATGTGAAAGCTGATGGAGTCATGAACTCTGTTCTGTGCACTTCGGTTAGCTGCGAGTTCCTTACCTGTTGCACAACACAGTAAGCAAGGAAGGAAATATGAGTAAAATAAGAGAGGATCGCAGCCCAAATAATTGTTCTGAGAAGATCTCAAGCTACTTACATCAAGGATCTGCAAGTTCTCGTTGTCTTGTTTGACAAGAAGCTTTTCGTTGAACTGCTCTATAAAATCCACCTTCTTATTTCTGTGCAGTAAATGCCTGAAGTCTTTCAATACCGTGCCATCTTCAATAGACAATATCTTCAGAGGAACATGGCCAGGGGCTCTCTCATATATCAATAACATTATTCCTGGACTGGAATGTAAGAAAACATCAGCAACATTTAACAAGAATTAAGCACAAAATGACGAGTAAGTAATCAACCCTCTCAAGATGAAGGTCCTACATACCTTATCTTGATTTCAGAAACGTGTTTATCACGAATGGAATACAATAACGCATAGTTCTTCAAATCAAAAACCTTGTAGATCCTACACATTCACGTATTACCATGTTTTAAGTAATCAACGGAACGGATTTATTACAGCATAGCTAACAAAATCAAAGAACAAGGATGTACTTACCCATTCTGGGCTGAGTATGTTAGAACTTTGCCATTCACATCATCAAACTCCACGAATCCAGGCCATTTCAGGGATTCGGTTTCAAACAGCGCAAATCCTGCATCTGGGTTACCCCTGTGTATATACCTATTAAAATAACGGTAGAGACCTGCAGTGAGTTTTCAGATTGCACAAATAGGATGTGTTGAACCTTAGCATAGGAAACCATACTGGATGGGTGTTGTTCGGCACTTTAATGTGCTGAAGTTATCTGCTGCATAGACGGATACAGTTATAAGAGACTCATTGTTCTTGTTGTAGAAAAGACTTCTTATCACTTCATCAGGGCTGACATTGAGGTAGCAAATCTTCTTGTTGGATTCTGTGAATTCCATGGACAAAGCATGTGTTACGGAATTAACACATGACGTACAAAAACAAAGAGCACCAATCTTGTTTCTGTATCAAGGATTATTTACCTCTGCTAAATGCAGCACATACTCCAGATTGAGCTAGTGCAAATACAATATCTTTGGCAGCTAGGATTTCCACAATCTTTGATCTCCTCTTCAAGAAGTTAAGCTGAAGAAACCAAATGCCTTTGGGATCATATGTATCAAACTCTTCCTGCATGTGGTCAGAACAAGTGATCAGCATTAACATGCACAATCTCAGAATTTGAATGCATTGAAACTTAAGGACATATTGTAAGAATGAAGTCAATGCTGTGCAACAAACGAACCAAGCATAAAGATTCATGCTCAAATTAAAGCAATGGTCAATGAACTCGTTATTCAAGTCATGCATACGTACATTTGTGAACATAGAAGAATGATCAATACTCAAAACCCTATCCAGCACATCATTCATCGTCAAGAAAGCTATTACAGAATTTATTGAAGCGCGATATTATTGAAATCGGGGCATTGGCATGTCAAAACATCACACTTCAGATATTCATAAGTTGAGTTGTATTACCGAATTGGAAGAATTTTAGCCAATGCATGGGCATTTGAGAGCACAAGTTCGTATTTTGGGCTTATGGTCTAGCTTTAAATCAAGAAACAAGTAATCGTATTTATCATCTATCGTGAAGAAAGCTATTGTAGATGATGCATGAGATTATTTGAACGTAGGCACTGCCAGACATATTTAATCCATTTGCATCGAATTGTATACCAAACTTGTGCATTTCGGCAAATTTATGGGCTGCAAGACCATGTTTTCGGCAATTTCGTTGGCTGCTAACGGACCGAGAATAAACATTTCCAGTTCAAAATTTCTCTGTTGCTGACGACACAGTTAAACCCGTGTTGTTCGAAGTACTGATACCATGTTTGGGGCCTTTTCAGTGATTCTTCATTTCGATTTGTTGTGCACAATGTGTGGCTTTACTTTCGCCGATGATTCCACAGTGTATGAAAGATGTGAAACAGCAGCTCACCTGCAACTGGAAGTTCCGGAACTTCTCCTGCGAGATCGAGCTGTTGAAAGATCTATTGCCATGGACACTGATCTCACGCCTGAGAAGCTTCTTTGCGCTATTCGAAGGGGGGTCGAAGGGGCACGATCGCTTCTCTCCGCTGATCCTACGGCTTGAAGAAGGTCGAGGAATGCTTGGAATCGTCTTGGAGGCCTCCATCGACGGCAAAGAAGTAGGCATGCAATTGCATCTGTCGAGAAACGGAATCGCTCCTGTGCGGGAGGTCTGCTGTCCGACAGCTTCTAGCTGGTAACCGTCGGGGCTAGGGTTAGGGTTAGGGTTAGGGTTAGGGTTAGGGTTAGGGTTAGGGTTGGGATTAGGGTTAGGGTATCTGCCGCTGCCGCTGTGAGATGAAGATCAGAGCCCCGTCATTCTCCGATGCAAACGCTGGTGGGCTCTGTGCAGGGAACGAGCGCCGCTAGGGTTAGGGTTAGGGTTAGGGTTAGGGTTAGGGTTAGGAAGATCGGCCTGTGTCGGATTAGGGTTAGCGATGCCTGTTTGCACAGAGACGAGCAGAAGGAGACGGGAGCGAGCGCCGTCAGTGCGCCGTCAAGTGGCCGTCAGTTTAACCAAAAACGACCGTTAAGCGCCGGTCTTTTGAATTTCCGCTTTGCTTATATTTAATTGCATCTGAGGATGGACTCTTCTTCATCTCGTTAATGGAGCTCCGACTCAGTTCATTGTCCGTCCATATGCATATAATCGGCTCGTAATCAGCCCTTAATCGGGCCTTAATCAGCCCCACGATCGATTACCATTTTCCGAGCTCGAGCGAGTTAAGCTAGTTATTCGATTCATTAGCCGCGAATTAGCCAGTGATCGATCAGTTGTATAAACATTCATATATTCGGCTCGTAATTAGCCCTTCCTCGACCTGTAATCAGCCCTGCACTCGATCAGCTCGCCCATCTGCATTTTCTAAGCCCTATGATCCATCCATTTCTAGGCAGCCAAGTAGCTATTCATCGAACTTGAATCGGTTAGCGATCGGCTTGTCGTTTGATGGTACATATAATCGGCTTGTGAGTCGGGCCTTGATCAACTCACTCGTCTGCATGTCTCAGGCCCCATGGTCCCATCCATTTCCAACCAGCTATTCATTGGCCTCAAATCAGTTGGCTCGATCGACTATCTAATCATACATGTAATCGGCTCGTGATTAGCCTTGGATTGAGGTTTAATCAGCCCTGCGCTCGAATAGAATTGCCACCCATCACCGCACGTTCAACCCATGATCACATCTTGAACGCCCCAACCTGCCACCCTCGGGTGGACCTGACTATCCAAATTCGGTCGCCGTGGACCACAATCCTAGCCCTCGCTCGATAGAACTGATCAAATGTTCCTAGTGAATTTTAAAAAAAAAAGCCATATCTAATCGTGTTGATTACATCACAAGTGTATGCATTGCCAAGCAAATTGATACTGCAACAAAGAACTGCTGACAAAACCACATGCTTAGGTAGAACCATTGATGTAGGTTAAATTATTATAGGCTTTCTTGTCTATCTGATTTTGTCGTTCAAAACAAGCATCAACACGTAATAGAGATATTTTTTTGAGCAAATAAAAAGCTTATGTAAACTTCAAATTATTGTGAAACTGAGTGAGTCGTCCCACTCCTCTCTTTCTGCACGCCTTCTATTTCTGGCGTGTAACCCTCCTGCTTCTAAATCTGAAGAGAACCCTCTTGAAGCTTCTGAAGAAAGCAAACTCCTATTTCAAGTGTGGGATTAGAGATGGGCTCATACCAAAATAGCTCATCTCTACAAGTATATAAACACCAATAGTGTTAGGAGAGGACATAGAGAGAAAGAGAGGGTGATTGCCCAGAAAATAGTATGCGATATCATCATCAGTATCAATATAATTATTCTCTCTCTCTCCATCTATATTTATCTGTGTGTGTATCTCTGTAGTTTCTACTCATCTGATGTGTTGATCGATTACGGACGACACATTTTACAACACAAATAACAACTTAATGAAATTCATACGATATAGCAAGAACACTAGAAGAAAGTGTTGAGAGCAGTAATACACAAGTATAAGTAGACACACACACACACATCTCCCGTCCATGCACAATACATACATACGAAAGCACATACGTATGAACATACAACAGACGTACGTATGTACGTACATCCATATATACATACATCGATTTGGGGAAAAGACAACATCTAATGGAGTAGACAACTTGTGTTGCATAGCATAGCGTACACACATACACATCCATACATGCATGCACATGTACGCACATCGGTGTATAGGCATACATCCCATGATGTTAAGAAATGCATATATGATATGTAAACTACGTTTTAGAATACTCAAACGTATTCTATGCATATCTGAATGTTTATCATTTGTTTAAAGCCAAATGTATGAATATCAACATTAGTTCTTATTAGAGCTACTATTTTTGTATCGAAGGCGAAATTTAGTCAAATTATAAACTAAAATTTAGAATTTGATTTTCTACGGTTTAAGATTCTACAAATTTACCAATGCCAAAGATAAGAAATAGGAAACATTTGAGTGCATGTAAAGGGTTTAATGAGTTGTATTTTGTATAATAATCGAACCTACTTTGTATTTAACTTGTATTGAACAACTTTGTATTAAAATACGTATTCTCAAATTGTTTATCGAATACATCTACTACACGCATGCGGTATGCTACCTATGTACGCGTGTAGACGTTTGTATCCACACGTATGCGTATAAATCCAAACACACGTACAAATAAATACGTACAATATACAGCGTATACGGTGCAAACAAATACATGTACAAATACGTCCCATTTATTTTGTCCGGACGCCAGTGTGTGAAACGGGGAAATCTTCTGCACAGAAAAAGTTAGGGTTTTCGCGAGCAGAACAAACCCCTCTTTCGCCTGCATCGCCTTCCGCTTCTCTCTCCCTCTTTCTCGTCGTCTCGCTCGCCAGCGGAGGCAGCAGTCGAGCAGAGCTTCGCGCCATGGTGCACGTCAGCTTCTACCGCAACTGTAAGTCCCTCCCCTCCCTCCTCTCTCGCTTTCTCTTTCCATCTCTGGAAATATGTATTTCGTAAGGAACTTGATGTGCAAGAAGTTGCTGCCGTAACTATAAGGATCCCTCCCTACCCGGCTTTGCAACTCTCTGAATTCCACGGGTTGGCATTGTAATTATCGTGAATTTCGCTGCTGTAGAAGGGAAGGTTTGTGACATTCTCCCACAGCTGTTTCATGTGGCCACGGATCCACCTCACTCTCGTAGCGTTGTAGCACGTTTTGCAACTTGTAAAACTGTTCCTTTAATTTTCTCGCCGAAGCACCTCGTTGTTTCCTGACAATCTCACGAGTTATTCCTTTTGATTGATTTGTCACTTCAAGTAAAACGATTTTTCACCTCAAACTCGCTGAAATCTACGAAACAACGATGTATTTCTCAATAATGTCGTTGCTGCAGAAGTGAGAGTCTTGTAACGGGGCTATGGTTGCATTGTTTCACCTTTTTTGCCTTCAAGAACCATACGTGCATTATCTTTACGGATGCTTTCTGTTCATGCTCCTCCCCAATCTCATAGTAGCTCGACATTCTAATGCATGTTTGTCGCAAGCGCAAGTTTTCCTTTAATTATTTTTCCATGCTAATGTCCCGGTCTACATAAAAATGCCTAGAATGCTGATTGCTACCTAAGTATCGAACTACGCTCCTTTAACTGAGCCTTTTGCACATTACATTAATAAACAAGCTATTGCAGAAAACCGTAGAATTCTGAACACTGCTGCAAAAGATGGTTATTTCCATGCCAGTCATGTATTAGGAATGATGTATACAATTGCTAATAAAACATATAGTTGTAATCCTTCCCTATACAATGCACAAAGAAAAGCTTTTTTTTTGCACATTCTTTGGTATTGAAGGCCATCATTTTATTTGCAGATGGTAAAACATTTAAGAAGCCACGTAGGCCATACGAGAAGGAAAGGCTGGATGCTGAGCTGAAACTTGTGGGAGAGTATGGTTTGAGAAACAAACGCGAGCTTTGGAGAGTTCAGTATGCTCTTAGCCGCATCCGGAACAATGCTCGTATGCTTCTCACTCTGGATGAGAAGAACCCTCGCCGTATCTTTGAAGGAGAAGCTCTTCTTCGCCGTATGTTTAGATATGGTCTTCTTGAGGAGAGCCAGAACAAGCTCGATTATGTTCTGGCTTTGACAGTTGAGAATTTCCTCGAGCGGCGATTGCAGACCTTAGTCTTTAAATCTGGCATGGCTAAATCCATTCACCATGCTCGTGTCCTCATCAAGCAGAGACATATCAGGTAGCAACATCTTTTATGTCTCTTGCTATTGGTTTGCTATATGACTGTATGCATATTCATCTGCATATGTATATGTATGCATATTCATGGAGACACATGTTTGCTGAACTTAGATTACACGCATTTGTGGACGGGGCTGATTTGACAGGCTGATATTTCGCACTGATCTAAAGTCTCTCCTCTTCCTGTTTCATCCTTAGATGCCAGTACTCTCAAGATGTCTAGGTTGAGCAGTTACTTTCACTCCTTTCTTGTGTGCGCATTCAGTCTATTGCAACGTTAATAAGCAAGATGATTATTTTCATAATAAGGATCTAAACCACTCATTAAAGAATGGGCTGGTAGAAATTAATGATTTCCCATACTTCAGCCAAATCTTTCATTTAAATATTCAACGAGGTGTAGACTTTGATTTATTTGGAAATCCTTAGTCTTTATATTTGCATATCCGTATAGAAACAAGTATATTTGAGAAATAGAGAGTAGCTTTTATGAACCTTTAGTTCTTCTAACAAATTAAATTGAAAATTCCATCCTAGAATTTGTTGATTTATTAGCTTGTAATCTGCATGCTAACTGCCTGTAGTTAGTATGGCTCATTGTTTATGCGCTTCATATCTAATATATCCATGCACGTAATCATGTTTGGGTAGATCAAGAGAAAATATATTTTCTTCTTTAGGATATTTGTTTTTCTTGGATTGCACATAGCTGTATTGTCTTATTCAATCTGAGGAAATCCATGGCATAATTGACTGTTTGACGTTTCGAACTTGTTGCTAGATTTCCATCATTAAGTCATTCTACCCTTTTGTTTTTTTGATACATTAAAATAACCATCTTAATACTCATTATACCTACGTATTAACATTTGCTATTTACTTTGCAGGGTTGGCAAGCAGGTTGTCAATGTTGCTTCCTTCCTTGTAAGAGTTGATTCTCAGAAGCACATCGATTTTGCACTTTCTAGTCCCTTTGGTGGTGGTAGACCTGGACGTGTGAAGAGAAGAAACACAAAGGCCGCTACCAAAAAGGCGTCAGGTGGTGATGAGGATGAAGAAGAATAGGTAGCTTTCTGAATGAGTTTGGATCTTTTGTTTGCCTTTTCTCGAGTTCTTAAAGACCTGGACTAGAAAGTTTATTTTCTTGTGAAAGTTTTGACCTGTACTGAAATTTCTTGACATTGTTATTAGTGAATGGAGGTATATTTATGCTAAATGAAGAAATTTAACCCAGTGTTCCAACATGGTTGTCAGGCGGAACATGCTGAAGTTTGTCTGTGTATGTGCATTATGCGCTTGTAGATGCATGCATTTTGGACAAACATTCGGTGAAGCTGTGAACTTGATTCTGACATTCCTCAAAACGTTTGAAGGTAGGTTTGATTCTAATTTCGGTGTTTCACTTAAGGTTCGTGCATCTATGCAGATATACCTCTTGCCCCTGGTGTCAGATGGTAATCTATACATAGAAAACGGATGTTTGTGGGTCTGTTTTCTAACACCAGTATCCAAATAGTTCAAAAAGCTAAATTTAATTAAGATGGGTTATATGCAAATGATGATTAAAAAAACCATGTGAAATTGCAAGCCTGTACAGCACATGCAATCCTCAAGAACATATGCTGTGATGCTTTTATTTACCTCACCATAATGCTCAAAACAATTTTGTGAGGTTCTGTCAATACATTATGGATACACATGTTCTCGAAGAACGAGGGATGAAAAGTAAAGAAGATATGGATATTGTACATGAAACAACAGTCTCCTCTTTCCCTTCGCACTGATTTGAGGGATTTTGTGAATGGTACTTGATCCTAGGTTCTCATCAGGTTGTCTTCATTGCTGTTGATTCTCACACGCCCATCATCACCATTCCTCCATTTTGTCTTGGTCAGCAAGCCAAGGGATATTGATTGCAATTCTGTTTTTGATGACGTTTTATTCATGCAACATTTGAAGCGCTCTTGAAAATTGGATTATTTTATGATTTTCCTAACAATGTATACAACCATTTGTCCCACGCATATTGTTCTTGAGATATGAATCTCCGTGCTGTGCATACCTTTACAATACATAGTGCTTAGGTTGGGCTTTAGCATAGGATATTGCAAGCCATAGACGCTAAGGGTTTTGATGTAGTTAAGGCTGGGTTTGTTAATGGAAAAGAATATCGGAAGCAATTTCGGCTAATAAAAATGGGCTAGTTTTCGCGATGACATTGCTTGCCAACTTATTGTTCGTTACTGACGGTTGCGACCTCGATCGATAAAGGTCGATCCACTTTCCGCTTGTGTTTCATGGATATTTTTGAGTCAAACATAAGGTAGTAGTAATGCCTAACCTTAATGAACATTAACAACCGATTTATCCTAGGTTGCTAGCATCAAAGCTGTTATTCAAAACAACTTGTTTGCTGTTTCCGAAAACTATGTAGCTATATAACTTATGAAACGATTCAGGCGAAAGGGTTTAGGGTTTAGTATTATTACTCTCGTCTATGGAGTCCTTGTCCCCCTCTGTAATTATAAACAACAAACAAGAACAAGAACAAGAACAAGAATAAGAACAAGAACAAGAATAAGAACAAGAGCAAGAACAAGAAATATGTATGTGAAAAATGTTCGTGAAAACGAGGGGCATTATAGGAATTTAAGAAAGTTGAGGGGCATTTCTGGCGTTTGAAAAATCCCTCACAGAAGGAACAACAGAAAAAAACACCTGCGCTCTCTGTTGGCTCAGGGCGTACACAGACAGACAGACAGACAGTCGAGCGAGACGAGGGATCGGGCGAGCGAGGCGAGCTCCACTGCGAGCTCTGCTCTCCTTCTTCTGATTCTCAACCCGGAGCGTATCCGTCGCAGACCTGACCTGTCATGGCGCCTATGCTGCTGCGATGGCTCCTTTCCTCTCTCGCTTCGCCTTCCGCCGACCTTTCTTTTGCCGTTTAATATCCTGCCTGCACTCGAGGTACGCTTCCTGAATCAAAACCAAAGTCCATCGCCGTCCGTTCTGCGTTGCCGCGATATTGAGCCGACGCAGTCTACTTTTGCTCATGGATTTTGCTTGTCACTGTCGCGGTCGTTGTTGCCATTCCCGAGTTCTTCGTGGCTCTTGTTTCGTGTCTCTCCATGGATTTTTGGCGTTTGTTGACACGTTTACGATCTGCATGCCCCTCAAATGCTCCGCCAATCTGCACCAGATCCATTCCGACTGAAAACCGTTAATTCCTTCTACAAACTGCGAGGAAAAGGCATTCGTTTTTTTTGAGATTTCAACCTAATTCTTTCTGATAATTATTGATGGAAACTTTCTAAATTTTCAGCGGCTTTTGTCTATGTACAAATTGCATGGGAAATTTCGTTTTGCCAGGGGAAACTTATATGAGATTGGGATAACCTTTTAACTCGGTAGCATACATTGCACGCCTGATTCACTGTACGCAGATAGTTGAACATACGTTCACAGATACACACTGCAGCTATAAGTGTAAGCATGGTCTGATGCTGCTTCTATCCAATATGTGCAGGACATAATGATCTGCTCCTATATCTGCAATATGAACATTGTCGTGTGTGTCTATGGCCGAACAGTTCTTATATCTAGGAAGTATATGAATGTATGTATATTTAGAATGTTTATACACGTGATCTGTTTCAATGCATACACAATATATGATGTATGTAGTGTTTGTATGGTAATGGTGATATGATCTGTATGCGAGTGTATGTGCATGCATGATATGTCATGCAATCTATGCATACACTCTGATATGATGCACAACCGACCAAAGACATATGTAATCAAACTGAAATATGCACATGCATGTGAATTGCTTTGTTATCTGTTCCTGTTCTCTTGTTCATCTTTCTTGCTCTTGTATGCATGTTGCTTTCTGCCTCACATAAACATCAATATGCCTTTCTTTCTTTGCTTCGGTCTCGTCCCCTCTTGCCATCCCCTCTTATTTAAATTTTGCATGTGATAATTTTATTTTTTACTTTCCTTTTACATGCGTATTTTTGCAATACTAGAAAGTCAATATCTTTTGTATATTTTGCATACACGTGACCTTGAAACAACAGTTTCTGAAAGATACTCTTTGGAGAGGTAGAAAGAGAGAGTTATACCGATGGCGTGCTTTTCTTTTTTGTTTTATGTTGAGTGGGCCTCTGCAGTATTTTATGGTAGAATCCAATTTGGCAGGTGTGTCATGGGCAGCCTTGAACACCACTTGTTTGTGAGAACAACTCTATTGTCTTATAGGAAGACGGGAGCTTCATTGAGTATGCAAATCTCCTGATTCAATGTAATATATTGGAACTTCAACTAGAATGATGGCAAAGCATTAGAGTTCCAGAAATGCATCATGGAATTGTTTCCTAGGAAGTCCATAGTCTCTAAACTTCGATTTTTTAGGAAGTGCTCAAGTTTCATTCAAATCAAGGGGCTCATGCTCTGCTTGAGGGTTGAATTTACAAAAGGTTGGCCTCAACCTTCCGCAAGCTCAGGGAGGTGAGAAACTAGAGTTTCAGATTAAAACTCTATCTAGCAGGATCTGAGCGTATCTTGCCGAATATCTACCTTACACTTTCTTTAAGTGTTTTTTAAATGAAATATTTTGAAGGGCATATATATGAACCCGTACCCGTAAAATTATCACAAAGTTAATATAAGCATTAACTGAAGAAACATTTTTGAAAGTTCTGAGGCTTTGATAATGTTGCTTTAAATTTGAATATACACCAAAAACAGGCTCTTTTTATGGGTTGAAAGTATCTCAAGGGGTTGGTTGGCATTCTTGTGTTAGTATATGTATTTATTGGAGAAATTAGTTTTATGTAATCATGGACTTGGTATGTGGGTTTCATGCAGCACATCTAAAATTCAAATACATACTAGGTTTGATCCTGAAAACACCTAGAAGACTCATATTCCCTACTGATAATAGAAATGATCCAGCCTTGAGTGTTCACAGGCATCCAGAAGAATAAACCTCTTCATGGTATAAGATGTGCACATATCTTGGTCGGAATGCATTGGCTTGTATTTTGTTACTTTGATGTAATCAGTTACCAATGTGAAGGTAAATCATAAGCCAGTGAAAACCAAGAACGTCTTTGAGGAGTCGATTTCCTTACATGGATATTTCAGTTAGTTACACAGCTCAACGTCCATCAATGTAGGATGATTCTCAAGAATATCCTGAAACTTAATTACATGGAATGTTAATGTAGAAACATTAACATTCCATGTAATTAAGCGCCACTATTATGTTTAACAATGTAGCCAACACAGGAACTTTGATGAATGGTGTCTCCTAGAAATGTTAATCAAACTACAAGAGTTTGAATAACTTTCGCCAGGAAATGATTACACTGAAGACGTCATGGCTGGCACATTTTTCATCTAGCAGTTGATTTATGATTAGCCCAAGCATCGCAATCGACACTGCTAATCACACTAAAGTTCTATGACCAAATCTGATTTTACCATGGCCTAGTTAAGAAGGTAGCTCAACTTAGAGAATAGGTTGGGAAATTGGGACTTCTCAATTTTCTGTGATTTCTGAAGTTTCTGATAGGTTATACATCTGAAAGATCAAAGCGCTTTCAGTTTAACTGTCCAACTGATATGAAGTAGTTCCAATCTATGTCCTTGGCTGGAGAACTTCAATTCCTCTCATCCATCATAGAGGTAGGTTGAGGTGCCTAAACATAGACTGAACCAAACTCCCTTGCTACACAAATATGTGCATCGTGTACGGAAGACACAGGGATGATGCATGTCTACAATTTTTAGCCATGACCCCACATCACTATTTAGCAAGTCAAACAATATGCCTTCAATAAAGCATTATTATCTTGATTTCCATGCCTCAGAGGCAGGCTGTTTGTTCTGCACTTCTGCTAGCATACAGAAATTCCCATGCAAGAATTGTAATTTAATATATGCACAAAAATATTTTGCAAGAAGATTGGGGAGTTACTGGTCTTTCCCAGTATTGTTGTAAGAGCAACTACATTTTGCTTGAGCTTCTGTTAATTCCTGTAAGAAGGAGAGCACAATATATTAGGAGTCAAAAGCAGGGATATCGATATTGCTAAATGGAGAAAACAGGAGAAAAACAAATGTGTTCTTGCTATCTTTTTTTAATTGTTATAGAACTCATCATCTTTCTCATTGACCATTTTATTAATATAACACTCAATGTACAAGGTACTTTCCTATGCCCCTACCTTAACTTGATGTTGAAGGCCTTTCACATATTCCACAGCTTCATCAAGCATCTCGGCAGTATTTGTGTGCTGTGGACAGCCACATGTGAAATCAGAAATTAATTCTGCAAAAACTCTGATCTAAATGATTGGTTTAGTATGAAAGAGATCTCACGTTTACCTTGTCCATATTCGGTACAAGTTCCTGCAATTTCTTCATTCGTTCACTAATTTTTGTCCTCCGAACCTTCAAGTTATAGAAACATATAATTCATGCTTTGAAGAATCCGATGTGTGTGTTATTAAATGCAAATTTGATTTCTTGAAAAAAAGGAGGTATATATACTTACTCTTTCAGCAATGCTTCGAGGATGAGTTGCACACCCACGTTTTGCTCTTGTTCGGCATGGAATAGAATCAGTAGACAATCTGTCTGTGAAGTAGATGCTTTCAGGACTGGTGGCAGTGCCCAGGGCAAAGTGATTAGCTAAGGCACCCTGCTCAAGGGTATTTCCTGTCTGATCACAATATAAACCAGTCTAACTGTCACTATATAATTCAACTCATAGAAGAAAAAATGCCAACGCAAAAGTTTGAGAATATAAAACATGCATATCACTTGGCAGTCATTTGGCAGATATATTTATCAGGGGAAAAATGATGGGAGACTGCAAGTTGTGAGACATTTGGGTCGAGGCTCTTATCAGATGTACGCGCTTTCCTTGTTGGTTTTTGGACACCAATTGATATGAGTAAGATCTGAAGAATTAGTTGTATGAAGGGGGGAAGTCACTGGCTGCTGTGTGAACCTCTAGAATGATGTATCTTGGATTGAAGCCATTCCGAGCATATATGGATTCAACTGATCCTCTGAACCTGAATGGTACATGGATCTGATTGATTCTCTTGTGTAATCTTGAATGAAAAAAGGGCTCACCTTTATTCAATTCATGGTAATTGACTTTGTAGTTATTGCTATCCCACTGGGTTTTATTGAGGAAATTCGTACAAAGGATTTGTCTTACATGAGATTGATTAATTTATTCTGCTTATATAGGGGATGTGCCAGGTTTGTGATAAGCATCTTGGTTTGATTACATTTGGTGACTGTCTATATTTTCCCATCTCTTCCTTCCATTTCTAGCTTGGAAAATCAGGAGACTAGTTTTCCAGAACCAATGAAAGAAATACATGCGCTAAATTTCACTTGCCTGTGAGTCAACCGGTGTGTGTCCTGTATAATACTTGTCTGAGTCTCTGAATGCCTTTCTATTGTAAGCAGCAGCACCAGCAGCAGCACCAATGGCAGCAGAATTCGCAGATCCGGTCATCACATTACCTGCTTCATCCCAAGTATATCCTTCAAAAAATGGTGAAGGTTCCTTTATATGTTGATGACTTGCAGTGGCAGCAACAGCAGGTGGTCCTTGTCTTTCATAGCTTCCGTCATCTGAGGAATTTCCAGACGAGGAGCCCTCGTTATTCGTCCGGGCGAGAAATCCTGCCAGAGACGAGCTACCATGGCGCTGTAGACCAATCGTCGAAGCTCCGTGAACAAGCTCATGTCCACTGTCCATAAGTACAGAGCTAGAGATGAAAGGATTTCTCGTGAGAGGGAAACTTGGTGGTAAGTTGCCTGGAGGTGCTACTTCAATATCAGGAATTGAATGTGTTGGGGAAAGGAAGCTTGTGTTTTCTCTATGTTCTGATGAAATGTTCAACGCTACTGTAGGGTGAAGATGTTGATGGTCGATGTGAGGTGATATGCTGCTGTTAGGCTTGAAGCGAGAATGAGAATTAGAGAGAGCAATGAACCTTGCATTCTGGTCAGGATCATTGCTGGCAGGCGCGCTCATACTGATTCGATTGGGCGAGCTTACTTCTTGATTAGATAGAGGATAAGGCATTCTCTCCGACGCCAGGAAACCTCCAATATCATTGTTCAGGGGTCCTCTGCTGCTGATACCATTTGATCCCTCATCTCTGATGGAGAGAGAGTGTGATATAGCACTGTCAGCGAGTGGGAAGCCTCCTTTTAAGGGGTGTGAGGAATCTGCTGGGAAAAACCGGTTGGAAGCTTCTGGAGGATGCAAGAAGCTAGGTGGTTGCTCTCTAGCTCCATGCACAGTGGCACGGTATAAAGAATGGGCAGAGGGAGGGGAGACTACACCACCATGTACGTAGCTTCTAAGGGTTTGATCAAGAATTCCCTTGGCTGAAGCACCCGGAGATTCAGTTTCGTAGCTGTTGTCCATGCTGTGTGCAGATTCCATCTTTAGCTGGCTTTCGTGGTGACGTGAAATCGGAAGCTTCAGCTCATTCTGATGGTGAGGATGAGGATGAGGATGAGGATAGTGATGGTGATGGTGCTGCTGAGGAGCATGAAGGTAGAAGTGCGAGGGCAGGTGAGCTGGTTCAACATCAGCATTAGGTCTGGCAGCAGCAGCAGCACCGCGAATTGTAGTAGAGTGGTGCAGATGATGAGGAACATCAAACGCCTGGGAATTGGTAGTGGAAGTAGTTGTAGGAGGAGGGGGATGAGTAGGCAAGATGTCGGAGGAAGGAGAAGGCGAAGGAGAAGGAGAGGAAGCAGCTGAAGAGGAAGAAGAGGAGGCAAAAGCAGGGCTTCTAAATTTGGAATGCGGGGGGAGGTGCTCAGATGGATGAGCCATGGAGGGGGGGGCGGGAGAAAAGAGGAAAAGAAGAAGGGGAGGTTAGGCAAGGAGCCTATGGAATGCCTATACTCTAGGACCAGTGTATGTATGACTAAGTGCCTACTGGTGGAGGTATGGTAATAGGCTGGAGGAGATGGAGATAGGCTCTTCTAGCTGCTGGGATAGTAATAGGCTGGAAGAAAGAGCCATGGAAGCTGCTGTCTATGTAATCTCCTGTCTGGTGTTGTAGCTAGCTCAGGTGGAGGTGATGGTGATCTTTCTCACTGTCCGGTAGTTGTTTGTGTACTTCGCAGCTCCTCCAAAAAAGCAAAGAAGGAAGAAGAAGAACACAGTGAAGAGAGCATGGAGGTGATTGATGTGAAGCCTCCTTCTGCTTCTTCTTCTTCTTCTCTTCTTCTTCTGCTGCTGCTGCTGCATTCATGAATCTCTCAGAAAAAGGGCAGAGGGCGGAGCAGAGAAAGTGTCTAGAGAGAGATAGGGAGAGAGAGAGAGAGAGAGAGAGAGTCTGGAGAATGTCAGAAGAGAGAGACTTGTAGAGAGAGATTCTGATCCGGTTGCCACGTGGGCGCGGCTGCCAAGTGGGCCTCTGCCACGTGGATGCCCGGCGCCGCCACGTCGGACTGGTACGCTTGGGGTCCAGCAGGTAAAAAAAAAGAAAAAGAAAGAGAAGAATAATCATCTAATTATATATGCAATAATCATCCGATTATCCGTGCAGTAATGATCTGATTAAATATTATCATTCCACTCCATACTTATCTAATGATCCGATTATACGTGCAGTAATGATCTGATTAAATAGTATCATTCCACTCTATACTTATCTAATTCTATAAGTGGTTTGATTTTGTATTTCTCTGTTTTTTGTTGGGTTTTTCCGTCGTTTTTGTTTTCTAATAAAGTTGCAAAACTGCCCCAAAGAAACTCCTAATAAATTTATTAATGATATTTTAATGCCTACTAAGATTCGAAAGTATAATTTGACGTCGGGTTTTATCGCTGATCGATTCATTCCTAATTGCTTCTATCCTTCGCTTGCGAACTTCTTCCATCTATCTCTTCTCATGTTCATGGGTTTGTAATCCTCCTACTGCTATTTATGAATTGCTTCGTACATTTTACAGCTGTTTACTAATCGATTCTCTTACCCGATTAATCGAAGTTAGTGTGCTCTCAGAATCTGATTAAGTTTTGGTGCTAATCAATTAGCTGGTCGCTATTTATTAGCGAGAAAAATCTGTATCATGATTCGACTATATAATTAAAATCTGATTATGTAACTAGCGGGTTTGTTTTGCTCGCGTTTTTGTTTTTTTTCCTTTTTTTTCCCTTTTTTTTTCCTCTGACCTTTTTGGCGCTTTATTTTTATTTTTTGGGGTTCATGCAATTCCAAGAATTAGCGGCCGCTTCCCAAAAGAGGGAATTTTAACGATGCGGTGATTGATGGATGGGGATCGCTGTCAAGGCCCCCGTCGTTTTCATCCCTATCATTTTATCATTTATGATTTTAATGATTATATTGTTTTACCTGCCCGATTTTTATTTTCTTTCCCCCCCCCCACTTTCTTCTTTATTGTGGATTTATTGATAAAAAAAAGAGGAGGAAAAACAAAATAAATAAAAAAACCAAAAAAGAAGAGGCAATTTATTTCGTTATTCTCCGGAGAGGGGTTTAACTGCCGCTTTATTTATTTATTATTTACCTCCCTCCCTTTGTTTTGGTTTTTGTTTTTTTTGGAGTGTTGGTTTTTTTGTTTTTTTGTTCTTCGTAGAAAGCGATGCCCGGCGTGCTGCCACGTCAGGTACGGAGCACCGAGCCCTTCCCACGCTGCCAAAAGCCAGGAGGAAAAATTTAGGTAGCC
Organism: Azolla pinnata; assembly: GCA_037176905.1. Taxonomy (NCBI): domain Eukaryota; kingdom Viridiplantae; phylum Streptophyta; class Polypodiopsida; order Salviniales; family Salviniaceae; genus Azolla; species Azolla pinnata. The sequence goes on from JBBBWG010028643.1 coordinate 47,925, forward strand.
AAATAAATAAGTAAATAACTAAATAAATTGTTTAAAAAATAAGTAAGTAAATAAATTAATAAGTAAATAAGTAAATAAATAATTAAATAAATAAGGAAGTAAGTAAATAAATAAGTAAATAAATAAATGAATAATTAACTAAGTAAAGAAAGAAAGAAAGAAAGAAATAAGGAAATAAGTAAATAAATAAATAAGCAAGCAAGTAAGCAAGTAAATACTTACTTACTAAGTAAGTAAATAAATAAATGGAATAAGCTCTTTTCTGAGAAAAGAAAAAACGTCAAAAAAGGGGGGGCTATGAAAATTAAAATAGAAAATCAGAAAAAGGCCGAAAAGACCCGGCCATGCAGATACGACCAAAAAGAGTGAATGGCGCACCGACGCCGCCCCCGCCACGTGGCCGCCAGCTCAGCCCCCGCCACGTCAGCGCCAGGTGAGCGCCAGGCGCCCTTCTCTCTCTCTCTCTCTCTCTGAATTTGTTCACGGGGGCGGCCCTTCTCAACCGCTCCCGCCGCCACGTGGCTGCCAGCTCAGCCGCTCCCACCGCCACGTGGCTGCCAGCTCAGCCGCTCCCTCCGCCATGTGGCTGCCAGCTTAGCCATCTCCCGCGACGTCGGCGCCACGTCGGCGCCTTCCTATCCGTGTACTGATTTGTCTCAATTTGTTTTTTTGTTAAACTTTTACAAGGAAAAAAAGGGAATTGGGAAAAAGAAAAAAACACGAAAACAGAAAAAGACGAAAAAGACCCGAGCCACGCGGATACAACCAAAAAAGTGAATTGCGACGCCGCCGCCACGTCAGCGCCAGGTCAGCGCACGTCAGCGCCAGGTCAGCGCACGTCAGCGCCACGTCAGCTCCAGATCAGCGCCACGTCAGCGCCGCGCTCCTTCCTGTGTTTTTTTTTTCCTTCTCTGTTTCTGCTTCTGCTTCGATTTGTGTTTTGCTGGTTTATTTCATTTGTTTCTGTTTCTGGTTTTTCATTTTTATTGATTTTTACTGCGGCTGCTGCGGCTGCTGCTGCTGGCAGACGCAATCTACTCATAATTGCAGCCTGCCTTTTAGGAGAAGGAAAAATGCCTTCACAAATTAAAGGTCAGAAGTGGAGCGGCAGCGGCAGGAGGAGCCGCAGCAGGAGCAGAAGAAGAAGAAGAAGATCAGAAGAGGGAAGCGGAGCTGAAGGAAGTTAAAGAATGGAGAGACTAAATCAATGCTCTTCAATTCCAGTCTTTCCTGAATCCTGAGCAAAAGGGTTTTTTGTTGCATGCAGGTATTTTATCCATCTCTATCTTTCTATCTATCTATCTGTCTGTCTATCTATCTATCTACCTACCTACCTATCTGTCTGTTTGTCTGTCTGTCTATAGTATATATGCATATGCATACAAACACATCTCTGGGCATGTGTTTTACTAGCAGTCCGATTGGAAAGCCAAGGTAAAATTTCCAGAGCAAATCATGGGCTATATGTAGAGCTATATAAGACAAAAATGGTAAGAAATCGTCAAGAAGGAAAAAAAAGAAAAGGTCTCCTTTTTCTCCTATTCCTTCCTCTTTTATGGTCGGTCCATAATCTTAAATCCCCACAGATTGGAGAAGGTGGTAAAGGGGGCCGGAGAGCGATCTACAAGTAGAATCTCAGATACTTACATCTGCTGAGCCTAGAGCCCTGCAATCCAGCTCTAATATTGAGCTTTGAGCTAGAAGCGTTCAACACCCTAAACCCCTTGACCGGAACCTACCTACCCTGTGTTTTGATATGGACTAGCCTGAATGAACGGTGACAGTTTGAAAGTATTGGTTTCATGCGCAGCTATGAACAAACTGTATCACTCAAGAACATGTTTGGATCGAATCAAAGGCTACACCAACTCCGATTGTGTCAGGCAACCCTGACACGGAGAGGCTGATGGAAAGCTCTTCGTTCTCGCACACAGAGAGACTGTGCGGCCCCAGTTAACTATAGGATGTTTGGCATCTGAATTAGCAGTTAACTAGGCTCCTCGGCAACAGAGGCTATTAGTAGATTTCATGAAAAATTGCTAGAAATGGAAGCATGTAATGCCCCATCTTGCATTGTGATTCACAGGCACAATTCATCTCATGAGGAAATTAGACATTTAGAGTGCGAAAACCGAGAATCGTATCGAGGTGTTGTATCATTATATCAAAGAGCTCATCATTGATAAACATCATAGCGTTTGAACATTGTCGATTGCTTGACCAAACTGCTCTAGGACATGATATCGATGTGTATATTCAGGACATATAGGACTATGACAAGTTGACAGATGGAAATAACCAGAATAGAAGAGATAATCGCTTTTCAGCCCCCCTTTTATCATCTTTTTCCTCCTCCTCATCTCCATGTTCTCATCTCTCCCACTTTCATCAATTTCGTTGTCTCAACACCCAAACAAACACATACACGCATACTCTTACATATCAAGATACATATACCATACATATGCACACATGAATAGATAAGTGCATACCATCGTGTATACACAAACAGACGAATTGATGCATAGTCTTTCAGCCGTTGATGCATGCATCCATTCATACATATATACACACATATATACTCATCCCTGCATGCATACACTGATAAATGCTTGCATGCATGCATGCATCCTCATCTTCATCATGCATATGTCCATTCATACATATATACATACACGAATAGACATGTACACTTCCTCATCCATTCATGCATACACACAGAAATGCACTTTTCCTTAAAACATATCCATCCATCCATGCATTCTAACATCTCTCTCTCTCGCCCCCCCCAACCCCCCCCCTCCCAAGATTGCAGTGTTTCTAGTTTTCATCTTTGATAGTGTAAGAATTTATGCAACATACGAAGATAAGGTGCGTACATACGTACGTACGTATTTATACGTGGATGGAGGTAGAGATGTATGCAACATACATACATATACATTGAATACAAATATATTTTCCATTCAAAATGTGAAATTATGGAAGGTAAATATACAGCCAAGCACACACAGGTTTCTTGCGGACTCAGTCCATAGCCAAAAGTAAAGCATAGCAGACCATTACTTTAGATGTTATGGGCTTGGAAGGCAAGAATATTGATAGCATTACCACAATCGTGCGGTCTAGAAACTATGCAATCTCTAGCTCTGAGACATAGCCGGATGATGTTATATCCTCTATCATGTGAGGAATGGTTGAGCTCCATGAATATCATATAGTGATATGGGGCCATTGCAAGGTGTAGGGTCAACTTTCCCAACACCAATGATCTTGCCGTTCTTGTTGGCTAGTCAATGCGTGGATTGATTACCCTATTGTTTAAAGCCAGCAAATGCAAGAATTTTGTTTGATTGTAACCTAGTTGTTTCTATGAATTCAATTGATTAGCAGGCTTGACATAGTCAATTATTCCTTACTTGCAGAATAGTGTGCGATATGCTTGATGAAGAAACATTACTACTGCCTTACCAAGTTAGATGCATGGTCAAAGACTTAGTATATTTGGATGTCACTCGAGAGATGACTTTAATGGGATTTACAAGGAAATGGTTTAGACACAAATAATTGGCCCCAGTTCGATGCAAATTAAACATAACTATCAGAATTTATACACATCTATAGATGCGCTTATATATGTGCCTATGGAAGCATATACATATGTATCTATTTTGCATTCAATTTTTGTAAATGGTTTTCATAAATCTATTTTTGAAAATATAATTTGAAGAATACAATTTATTATATACATATTCTTATGAAAAAATATCATGATTTGGGCATAGGTAACCGTATAAATTTACATATACATAAAGTTTATAGTCAATACTTACATCATACATGACGACTTTATATACTAAAGTTTGAATATTTTGATTTTGTGTTTTGAGATTCACTTTAGATGGTTTGGTTTTTTAGTGGTTTATGTTTGGGCCTAGGAGCGATTTATTGGGTTGGCTTTGCTTTTGGCTTAACAAGCATAGTATCATTCCTCAAGAGAAAACAAATGGAATATTTCCTTTTATTCCATAAAAAAACTCAATACAATTTTTACTTTTTTACAAAACATATTATTTAGGTATAAAACTTTTCCATGAATATCATGAAAAATCATAATTGTATTTAGATTGAACCTAATTATTTCTAATTGAACATTTCATAGCAAAAGGAAAAAATGAATTATGTGTATATATATACATGTATTTAAACCAAATAGACATTAAAATTATCATACTAACATTTTAAGAGTGAGTTTATTATAACATTTTTTTATAGATGTTAGATACAGTCGTTTTAGTTTTTATTTAAAATATCTACATACTTTTGTCAAGTATTTTTAAAAATTTATATAAATGTCTAAAATACATGTAAACTTTGCAAAATTAGATCTTATGCCTACATGTAAACTTTGACAAAATATGCAAATCAAATATATATATTTTTGCATCATATTATATGAGGAAATAGGCTATAACTTAATATTTATAACTTTAAAGACGTAGAATTAAACATGGACAAAATTTGTGACGCATTTAGGGTTTCCATTACTTATAGACCAAAAAAAAATATTATAATACCAAAAATAATCATTTTTATGAAAATTTTAAATCACAATTGTTATCATTATTATTTATCCAATACTTTGCTAGTAAAAGAGTATTTTTTGCAATGTACGGATTCTTTAAGGAGACTTATGAAATATTACTTAATTAAAATGAAAATTTGTTAACAATTTGGTTTGATTTGTTTTAAGTTTCTTAGACAGTTTGGTTTAAATTTTCTAAAATTGGTTTGATTTGGATCGTTTTGGCTGAAGATATCTCAAGTCGAACTAAGCTAAACTGAATAAACTAATCTATCATTTCTTGGTTTGTTTATGATAGAAAAAAGTTAAAACAATGTAGTACTATATGAAGCTCTGGAACTTTTTACAAGCCTTGGCATGAAAATCGACCTTTGTATGAAATTTGAAAAGATTTTCTGTCTCAACCATATATAAATACAAGGGTATACCTTGATCTCAGTCAAGGTGAACAACTCCAAGTGTGGAATCTACAATTCAATTTGCAATATCTCCAGCTTTTCTCTCTTTCAATAAGTTATTTTTTGCTCAAGGTCTGCTCTACTTTGCTCTATTTTCCTTTGAGTATTATAATTAGGTTGCATCATAGATAGTTCACATCAACCTTTGCAAGGAAAAGGGATGTATTAATGTCTTTTTAGGCCAATATGGCCCATGAGACAACACGCTTGTGAGCCCATTTAAACATTGGAAAACAATTGGAAGCAAACATGTTTGAATAGCAAAAATGTTAAGAAATCATATTGAACCCATGACCTGCATACCTTAAAACATTTGTGATAATCATTTTAAGTACCAAAGTTTAATAAAAAAAAAAGAAAAATAGGTCTTGTTTTTAAAAATAAAATTTCAATATTTTATTTATAATATAATATAAGAAGAATGTTAAAAACACTGATCAATAATAAAAATGAAAAATATTATGATATAAATATTTAATTGAACTATTATGACATTGAGACTATTTCTAGATTTATTATAAGCATTACTAATTATAATTTATAAGTTACTTGATCAGATTTATGTTTTTTATTCTTAAATTTATGAGATATAAACTTAAGATGTTAATAATATCCTAAATATTTATGATCATATTATCTATAACTAAACTCTAAAGTCATTTTTATAAATTTAAGCTTATTAATAAATTTCCATAATTTTAATCTATTGTCATTTTTATAATTGAGGGTTTTTATAACTTAATTTGTTTTTATTTTTAATGTTTAGGGTTTTGAACAACTTATGATTTAAATCTAAGTTTGAAACTGGTTATCATACATGTTTCATTGAAACATTCTTGAACACGAATACAAATGGTAAACGAATGGTTCTTTACTAGAAAGAAAAATGATAGTCAGAAACATAGCACGCAAGGCAGAGTTGTCGGCATTCAAGTCTCTCAAACAATAGCAAGAGAACAAGCGGAGTGAACTACAATTTGATCGAAAATCTCACGTTTATGAAGGTTTTAATAAGTCTGTACAAAGTGGTGGTTGGTCATTCATTTGCCCAAAAGAAGATTTCTACTTTAGAACAGATGCTTATAGGATTATGAATCTAGAATGAATTGTGGCACTGGGACATTTGTAAAATTTAATGTGATGTGAATTTAATCTCATCAATTCACCATGAGGTCAGACAAAACTATGATAACGTCCATGTCTCGACAAAATACAACGAGATTTTGAGTTTGATAATTTCTGAGAACAGCATGCAAAGCCCCTCCATGGGAATAGATGAATTTCAGAGAGAATGTGATCCTATTAGTGTATGTCCCACCATTCTATCAGTGAATGTCCCACCAATTTGAACGGGGTGAGTATGAAACCTGTAACCAAAGACATTCTACAAGCAGATCATAATCTCAATCGATTCAGCTGTATATTTATGGCCAATGGCAATAGATTTGATCCTATCCGTTGACAAGGACTCGGTATTGTGGAGTTGCAAGGACAAGAAGATCACGTGGCTTCTACACTTAAAGTTTTCTTCATAATATTAGGTAGTGAATAACATCCATGTGATGATTTTACAATGATTGGATGAAAAATATCACAAAGAATGATGCCATTACATGAATATGGTGTTTAGATTGACCTATATCATTCCAATTGAAAACCTTTGCAGTATGTTTTTATCAAATACATAGCGTTGGACGTTTTTATGTTCTTGAACATATAAATGCTAGCAATGAGTCCTCGTGTACTTCCTCTTTGTTTGTGCAAATTACATATCCATTAATTTGCTGCCCCATTGTTTTCTTCCTGGAGTGTTGGCCTTTTGCATTTTTGAAGCTCTAGATATAAACAAATTACATATCCATTAATTTGCTGCCCCATTGTTTTCTTCCTGGAGTGTTGGCTTTTTGCATTTTTGAAGCTCTAGAGTCACCTGGAAATTTGAACCTTTTAGAGATTATGGAGATAAGAATTCCAATCAATAGATACGATGTTATATCGATCATACTCACCGACAAGAAAAAAAAACGAGACACAGAAATTGAACCTTTTAGAGATTATGAAAATAAGAATTTGTGTGCTGTGTGTAATTACCTTTACATGGGCAGGATGAGTGCCAATAGCAGCCATAACCTGTAGATGCGGTAAGGATAACAGTGTTTATGATAATCACCAAATTTAGGCCATGTCATTACTCAATTTTTCTTAGGTCAAGCAAACGGAGACATAAACACAGGGTAATATGAATCAAAAGGTCAATTTAGACCATGCCAGAACTGAATATTCAAGCTCACTGTTTTAGGTCATACAAACACATGTAAACATGGAGTAATATGAATGGAAGGTCAATTTAAGGTCACATCACAATTCAATATTCACATCATAAATACAGACTCGGGGTTCGACAAAATCGACACCATCGTAGTGTGAATTAACTGGTCCAGTTTTAGAAATCCCGGTTGCAACGAAATCCATCGTTTTAGTTTACGGCAAGAAAAACTATAAAAACCTTAGGAAAAGGGAGAGTGAATCTAAAAACCTTTAAAAACTAGATAATAAAATTTAAAAAACTCAATCAGTTCATCCCATTACACACACACACAAGATGAAGAATGGAGTCATATAATAAAAAGTCTGGTTTCAATTGAGAAGAAAATAACCAACCGTCTCAAATTTTTCGCCGAACACGGTAAGTCGAACTATCTGCATTCCTTTACGGACTTTCACTCCTTGGTAGAACTCCTCAGTCCCATACACAATCGCACTCGTTGCTATCAATTGATCCCCGACATCCACCAAACCAGACTTTTCTGCATTGCCACCTTCCAAGACTTCAGCCACAAATATGTTTCCTACCTTGTCTTCCTCCAGAATAACACCTGCACTGGAGATAGCTTGATTCTTAGGGTTTTTGAACCAGAATGCACACAAGCTTTTTCATACGTAAGGGCACCAAAATACCCACATCTTCTAGAGTGCCTGATCTTTAGGCTTTTAAAACCAGAATGCACACAATTTTTTCTACATGCAGATTCTTTGTCTAGAAAAAAAATACACATGAACTCCTTGCAGATGATTCAATAGGATATCCCTAAGGCCTCAGAAACTAAGGTAGTTTTGTACCTTAGTCGCATCTAAGGTAGCGACTTTTGTACTAACGAGGGACTGAGTAGAATGTTCACAAAAAACTAGTTAGTCATTTTCTTCACTGTTTGACCCAAGTGCCCCGGGTAACATGGTAAAACACCCAAAAACTAGTTGAAGTCGTTTTCTTCACTGTTCACCTAGATGTCAAGGCTATCACACTCAATATCCAAACACTAGTTGGTGCCATATTCTTCAGTTTTTCCAAGGTATCATGTTTCCAAAGGGAATCAAAGGAAACATATGAAAACTTTCAATCAATAGTCAAAGGAAACATATGAAAACTTTCAGTCAATAATCAAAGAAAACATATGAAAACTTTCAGGAAATTCATACTTGTGATGAGAAACAGTGTGTGGATTACAGGTAACTCACCAAGTGGTCTCTTCAATTCAACCTTCAGCCTTGTGCAGCCAGGGGGAGGGAAAGTATCCGATTCTTTCGAAGGTGTTACTCCATCCGATTGCATTGATAAGCACAAAGTTTTATAACGACACGTCATCCCCTTTCTGAAACATAATCGTGTGAAACCACATCTACGATAATGCACATCTACACTTCTATGCTTTCCAAAACCTGTCCCAGTCAAAATACAGATAATCCCTGGGGGTCAGTGAATACAAAAGAGGAGGGTTGCATTGGCAACCGGAAATCTGAATCCTCTCCAATCAGTATAGATTAAGCAATCCACGAATTGAGAAAAGCTTCCAAAGATCACTCCCCTTTGAATTTCACCAATTGAACTTCTTACCACATACAGATTAATGGATGCGCAAAATCTGCTGAAATCATGATCCTTGCATCCACATGTCATTACACATCATTCCCCAAAACTATGCATCGCATCTGTATCAGTGCATTGAACTATCAGTGCGTCAGAGGTAATAACAGCCTCCATAGCCCTCTCAACAATGATCCAGAGTTCCATTTCTTTTGCATTAGGGCTGTCTTGCGAGCCAGATGGTAAACCAAGCCTTTCACTAACCCGAGCACTCTGGGTTCGAATCCCACTACATGCACTGCTCCATTAGATGCTACTATGCAACATCTTCCCTGTCCACAAAACACTCATCCCCTCCATCCATAGCTTCTGTTTCTCTGTATCCACATTCAAGAGGAACACAGAGGTTTCTCCTCATCATTTGAGCCTCTTCAAAAGTAATGTTCCTTTCACCTTTTCCTCCGGTTCCATTGACCTCCTCTTGGGGGAAAGGAGAGAGCATTCAGCCTATGAATGAAACTAACACAGAAGAAAGTGTCTTGCTTACCTGTGCCGGTACCTCCTTGGTGATGAAGTGGTAAGGGTAGTGCTAGCAGGGCTTCCATAGCCTCATCAGAGAAGGAAAAGAAGAAGAAGAAGAAGAAGAAGAAGAACTCATTTCATCTTCATCCAATCCCTTCCACACGATGTCCTCCTCTCTTTGCTTTCACTGCATTTTGCGTTTGCGTTTGCGTTCCCCTGTTACTCTCAACAGATCAAATTTAATCAAAATATTCCAATAAACAGATCAATCAAATGACTAATTGATCGAGCCATGAGATCAGTCGAATCGGAATCGATTAACTGGTAACCAAACAATATGGTTCTCAGGAAAAAAAGAAATTTCGAAAATCATATGTAGTTGTATTGTTTCTATGATTGATTCAATTGATCAAAACTCAAACCGTAATAACAAATTATTGTTGAACATCAAACTGCAATTACAGACAGTTGTTGGGCAGTTTGAGACAAATTTGGATGCTTGTCCAAGAACGTTTCCTATGTTCCAATTTTCGATACATATAATATACTTGGGGGAATTCAGAAACAGATTGAGCATTCATCAAACACAAAATCCTGTTCCTATGTTCCATGTTAGTAGTATTTTACAGCCCAAAAGTTAATTGAGCACGGGAGCCACATCAATCATATCTACGGCAGTGACCTAAAATTCTACAGCAATCGCCTTGCTAAAGAAAGAAAACACATAATAATGAGATGCCATCAGAAGTTCAATCACTGCCCATTCAATCCATCCCTTTGTACAAAGCATCCAGATGTCAATAACACAGTCTATGTAAAGCATATATTCATTTGAATCCTCAGCTTAGAATATACAAAGAGCAAATAGCAATCCATCTCCATGGGTAAAAATAGCATTTGTGCCCATCTCAGTGAAGCAATTGGCCTGGTCGAAGTATTATGCCTCAATTCTAATCCATCTCCCTCATACAAGATATAGAAAAGAAGACTTGAAATCATGTTAACCATATGCATTTTCAATCCTCTGACACCAAAACCGATGGGTAAAAAAAACACCGAAACCGAGCGGTAAAAAACCCTACATACATTTCAAGCATTCATTCCCATCTCTGTGCAGCGATCGGCCTGGCCAAAATATTCACCAGCAATGGTGATGAGTATATTGAGTATGTGCAATTCCTCATCATCGGATTTCTTCTTCTCTACTATCCTCAGCTCTGCACAGATGCGCAAGAGCTCACGAAATGCAGCACTTGTCAGATCATCGAGCGGAGTATCAACCACAGCCGACAGAGCAAATAACCATATAGCACTTTCATAAGTCAGATCTCCCTTTTCTTTCAACCATGAGACATGATGCTGGAACAAGGCTGCCCTTGAAACCTCATCCAGTCTCAGAATTGTCTTCAGAACAGGTGCATGTAACGAGATCCTAGTGTCACTATCTTTCAGACCCCCATCTCCATCTCCAACGGAGGAGCTCGCGCGAAATACATCAGCCGCATCATTAGTTCTCAGGATCCCATCCTCGAGTATGGAAGGGCTTTCTTCACCTTCGTGGTTTTCTTGAGAAGACAAAATGTCTCTTCCTTCATCATATAGTTGCTCGACAGGCAAGCTTTCTCCATTTTCATGCTCTTCAAAAGACGAAGAACTCTCTCCATCTTGCTTATCTGGTGATAAAGGGATTTCTGTGTTCCCACATTTCTCATAATGTGGCATTTCTTGGTTTCCCTGCTTACTTGGGACTTCCACTTTACTCTTACTGCTGCCAAAACACACACGTCGCCAGCTAAGCTTATCTTGGATTGGTGGGAGTTCTATTAATCCATTCTGTTCCACTGTCAAAGCATTAGATACACTAGCTAAAGCCTGTAAATATAGAACATGAAATAACGATCAGTTCACGAGAAACACTGGCTGTTCTCACATCCCTCTCTAATTTCCCATGAAATCAAAAAAGCCAATTCCGCATGGAAAGAATACATGTATATGTACTTCATGAAGAAGCAGTTCATGTAGGCCCAAAAGGTTTATGTAAACAGATAGGGCCTATCATGATCAGTTCACCACTAATACAGACAGGTCTTCAATCCTATTTTACATGGAGTCAATAAAGCTGATTCCCATAGAATGAATACATGTGTATGTATGTACATTTCATGGAGAAACGGTTTAATGTGGACATTTTAGGACCGCATATATGAGTTCATATAGGTATATCAACAGAAATGAGAGTAAAAACATTGAATTTCAGAGCCTTAACTGTTCGTAGGTGTGAAAAATCCTTCAGAAACTCTTGAACCCAGGCATTGGTAGGCAAAAGCTCCACTGGGCACACAGGTATGGGCTGAATTTCAGGCATGTAATTGGTCTGCGCTGACAGCTTTTTATCACTAATCTTTGCCACCTTCACCTTTGGGCAACGAGCAGCTTCCCATCTTAAGAACAACAAAAGAGTCGGAGCAATTGTTAGACAAGCTAAAAACAATCGACTTCCGTAGGGAAACCTTAAAGACCTAAAATTTTATGAAAGAACGATAAAAGGATGTATGCTTTTGAAAAGAGCATGGGTCTATTAATGTTCGCCAACTAGCATGTAATTGGGTTTTAGTCAAGATTCACTCCTGTTCTCCTGTGTGGATATGAAGCATATTCAAATACAGATGGTACAAATAAGACAAACCCTAGTTGCCCTAATAAGTGCGGTTATTTCCTTCAATGCATTCTGGCAAATGGACACAAAACAGCCTTTGAACAAAATGTCTTATTTGTGATTGAAATGTATGATTAGCTACCACTCATCATGATAATTGCTTTTTATCAATTTAGGGTTGAGATTTTAGGGTTTGGGATCTGTACAGAGACTTACACGACACGTCGAAGATACTCGAATCCATCTTGAGGTGGACCCAAATCCCAACAAGGTTCGCCGTAGACCTGGAAAGCACGTGGCTGAAGACTGCCCTCCTCATCGCTATCATCTTCATCTACCACCTCCTCCTCTTCCTCCTCCTGCTCAGTCAGAGCTTGACCTAAATGACATGACTTCACACGATCATTTTCCTCAATACTACCAAAATAATACAAAATCATTATCAACATCAGCATCAATCATCATAAACCTCACCATCAACATCATCATCAATCATCATAAACCTCCCCATCACCACCATCATCAATCATCATAAACCTCACCATCAACATCATCATCAA
>JBBBWG010028643.1:60667-81618 GCA_037176905.1 Azolla pinnata
ATAAACCTCCCCATCACCACCATCATCAATCATCATAAACCTCACCATCAACATCATCATCAATCATCATAAACCTCACCATCACCACCATCATCAATCATCATAAACCTCATCATCACCACCACCATCACCATCGACCATCATAAACCTCGCCGTCAACATCATCATCAATCATCATAAACCTCACCATCACCATCACCATCATCATCAACCATCATAAACCTCGCCGCCCACATCATCATCAATCATCATAAACCTTGTCGAGCATGTACATCATCATGTTTCGCATTTTACATAGCAGCACCATCGATGTTCGTATATCATCGTGTACATTTTGCCTCATCAGCACCATCAACATACCTCTCTTGATTAGCTCACGAGGGGGTTCAGTCGTAGATGGAGGCGGTGCCCGGTGACGCTTCTCCGTGTTCCTGCGAGAATCGGTGGCGGGGTGGGCTCGATGATCAGGAAGCTCAGACAAGCTGCAGAGCTCCTGGTACAATGGAGCGCCGATGGAAGCCACAATGGCCTTCCAGTGGCAATCTTCATCGATTGCATCTTTCCATTGCAGGAGTTCCTCTTTCCCATACCTAATGATACCCATGCTCCCTCGTCTCTTCGTCTCCTTCGCTGTCTCCTTCCTCTCCTCTTCGGCAGGGTGGGGTCGACGATCGCGAAGCTGAGACAAGCTGCAGAGCTCCTGGTACAAGGGAGCGCCCATGGAAGCCACCATGTCCTCCCAGCGGCGATCTTCATCGCTTACATCTTTCCATTGCAAGAGCTCCTCTCTCCCGTACCTCATGATGAAGTCTCGTTTCTTCTTCTCCTCCTCTTCCTCCTCCTCCGTCTCCTTCCTCTCCTCCTCCTCTTCCGTCTCCTTCCTCTCCTCCTCCTCTTCCGTCTCCTTTCTCTCCTCCTCCTCTTCCGTCTCCTTCCTCTCCTCCTCCTCGGCGTGGAGGGCTTGACTATCAGGAAGCTGAGACGAGGTGCAGAGCTCCAGGCAAGCCCGAATGGCCTCCCAGCGGCAATCTTCATCGGCTGCATCTTTCCATTGCAGGAGCTCCTCTCTCCCGTACTTAATGATACCCATTGAACTCACTCGTCTCTTCTTCTCCTTCTCCTTCTCCTTCTCCTTCCCCTCCTCCTGCTCCACCGCCTTCTTCTGCTGCTTCTCCTGCTTCTGCTGCTGCTGCTGCTTCTTCTTCTTCTTCTTCTTCTTCTTCTGCAGTCTAGGGTTTAGGATTCAGGACCCCTGCGCAGAGAGACGAGGAATCTCTGTGCCTTTCTTTGAGTTCATTCTTCTTCTCTTTCTGTTCTGTTCTGTTCCTGAAGTTTTTTTCTGATCTCTCTTTTCTCTTTACTTCTCTTCTTTGATTCCACACAAGAAGTTTTTTTTCCCAGTTTCTGTTCTGATCCTGTTCTGATCTCTCCTTCTCTTTACTTCTCTTCTTTGATTTGCAGAGAAGTTTTTCTTTTTTCCAGTTTCTGTTCTGATCTTTGTTTCTGTTTACTTCTCTTCTTTGATTCTAGAGAGGTTTTTTTCTTTTCACAGTTCCTGCGTTTCTCGGAAGGATGCCCTTGCGTTCTGATCTCTCATTATTTACTTCTCTTCTTCCGATCCTGAGAAGTTTTTTCCGCGAGGTTCTGTAGTTTCTCGGATATGCACCCCTAGCCATATATTTGGTTTTTGTGTTGGTTTCTGGAAGTTTTCGCCGCTTCCCCATCGAGAGGCTCCGATCTGCAGACTGAAATGGTCTCATCATCAATAATAATCGTGGCCGGGAAATAGACGTTGCAAGCAAGATTAGCTGAAGACGTGCGTGCTCTTTCTTATTATGAATGGGAAATAGTCAGTCAGCTGCAGTTGAGAGATAACCCCAATTGGACAATCTGCGTATGAGAATTATCAATAGAAGAGAAACGGAAGTGGCATGTTAGCAACAGTCGCAATCATGGTTGGAAACTGCGACAATCTGGACATTGGGGCGTTATGGAAAGAGGAACATCATCGTTCGGCACTGTACACGACTGTTTTAGAAGAGCTCATGTCGTGTTATTGACTCAGTTGAAATCTATGCTCCAGTTAAAGAAACAAGTATGGCATGTATGCAAAGGAAACTCCGAGAGAAGTGTCCATGGTTCCGGCATTTGCAGAAACTCGGCAATTACCATGCAAAAGAGACTGGAAAGAAATCCAGAGTTAGCAAACAGTGACTTCCGATCACATGGAAGAAGAACAGGTCGAGCGTTTCTCTAAGAAGGTTTCGATCGGATGGAACCAATGGTGATAGGATCTGTCGCAGTATAAGGTAGAAAGGTATAACAGTTTGGATGACGATGCAATTGACGTGATAATACTTAATCATCCTTCAACCCCTAAGCTCTTCAACCATGTTTAGTCATGGAATGCATTGGTTGTCCTCCAATTGCAGCCGCACTTTGATTTATCTGCTTCTGACCACATGAGACTCGCTGTGAAGAACCGAGAAGACGTGGTGAAAGCTCGGTACGCCCTTCCTCTTGCCTCCTCTGTCGTTGGAAACCAGGAATGAGTCCCTCCTCCATAGCTTTTGCATTTCGGCGAATCTGCAAAGCCCAAGCTCTCGACGGTTTTAATCACAAGCAGAGACGAATGCATCTAACAACAGATTCAAGCACACAGTTTCTCTCTACATACGGGTATATAGGTATATATAGATATATAAGGTGTAACGCTACACAACGAGGTATAATTGCAGAGCACGAGTCCTTGAAATCATTTACGTAAAAGCTGCTTTGGTTTACTGCGGTTTTCCCCAGTTATCTAACCCCTTAAACCATTCGAATTGGCCTTATCGATCGATACTTGAGGTTATGCCTTTGACCCTAAACCCTAAACCCTAAGCGATTTGTAGAGACAACGGACCTCTCAACTCGGTCAATTTTGCCACCCCTTCTACGCCTCGACTTTTGGCCACTCTGGACGATGATGCGTTCCCCTGAGCACAGCGGCGGTGTTGCGTCTGGCGGCGCTCTCTGTGGCATGACTTTGACGCTCGCGCTCATTCCTCCTCCACAGAATCCTGTCCAGAGCAGAACAAACTTACTTCGGTCATCTTGATCTGTATACATACGTATATATATACATAACTATGCATGTATTCATGTTTATTCACATGTATATATAGATGTATATGTATATGTATTCACTATTCAAGATCGAGTTGTTCTGTCGCCACCTCCAATTCAACTTGTTGAAAGACCAAAATATGAGGTAGAAGCATCACTAATGCTCCTGAACTAGTACAAGATTTTCATCATCGTCATCCTGATAAACCAAATCCTAGTTCATGCATTGCGATTTGTGGAACTCGTCATCAAAGGAGAGGGAAATGTCACAAGCACATAATCAAAATGCTATAATTTATCAAGGACATGCATACATACATACATACATGCCTACGCACATGCATCTACATACATACGTGCCGCACACATGCACGCACATATACATACATCCATGAATGCCCACACGCACGCATATTCAGGCACATATAGATATATCCATACATGCATGCATGCACACACACAAGCATGCATGCATGCATACATACATAAATGGATGCATGCATACATACACACATGCATGCATGCACCGACACAAGCATAGACACAGGCATGCATACATGCGCGCAAACCACATACATGCACACATGCATACATAACACGCACACCACATACACACATGCATGCATGCATGCGCACATGACTACATACGTACGCAGAATGCACACATACATACCGACACACACACACACATACATACATACATATAGGAATCGAGAGGCTTACAAACATACACAAAATGCACGCATACATACCTACACACACATACATACATACGCATATACACATACACATACATACATACATACATACGCATATACACATACACATACATACATACATACATACATACATACATACATACATACGCATATACACACACATGCATGCATGCATACATACATACATACGCATACAACACACGCATGCATGCATACATACATACATACGCATACAACACACGCATGCATGCACACAGACATACATACCTACACGCACATGTACACACATACATACATACATACGCACACAACACACGCATGCATGCACACAGACATACATACCTACACACATGTACATACATACGTACGTACGTAGATACGTATGTATATACATACGTACGTAGATACGTATGTATGTACATACGTACATATGCACACACAGAGACAGGAATCGAGAGGCTTACTACTAGAACGCTGATAGCTGCTGCTTCCTGCGCTGGATTTGCTGCAGACAGATGATGGATCCATGGAGCTGCTGCTGCTGCTGCTGCTGCTGCGCGCAGAAGGATCAGGGCCATGGTCCAAGGCATTCTCTCCTAACAGAAGATGATCTTCTTCGCGACACCTTGCTCCAACTGATCCGACCTCCTCCGGCACACCACCACTCCTGGCCATGGCAGATTCCAAGGACGATTCCGAGAAGCTATGGCGGAGGCGTTCATCAGGGCTTCGGTTGGCCCCTTCCCTGCGCGATGGAGAGGACCTGAGGTCGCTAGGGTTGTGAAAGCGTTGCGCCTGTGTGGATGACGGCATGGCTTGATCTGCTGCCCGGCTTCCATTCCTTCCGCTGCATTCGTCATCGATCTCGTCGCCAAGGTTTGCAGGCGGCATCATCGGCGCCATCGCTGTGGCTGCAGAAGAAGACGACGATGAAGAAGACGAAGCAGAAGAAGAAGGTCGTGGTGGTGGTAGTGGTGGTGATGATGACGACGACGATGATGACGATGATGATGGAGCTTCTTCAACTGTTTCAGGCATGGCGCTTGATGTGCAGGATACAGCGCGAAGAGGCGATCGTGCAGGCTTCACCTCCAGCTTCTTCCTTTCGCAGACGCTTCTGTTCTTCTTGCTGGTTTCAAGAAGCCATGGCTTCTTCCCCAGGCTCTTCCCAAGCGCTTCTCCACAGCCATGGAACTCCTCCTCCCTGCACTCGCCACGTTCCGCTTCCTGCTGCTCCTCCTCCTCCTCCTTCTTCCTGACCTTCATATCCACAGATCTCTTCGACGTATCTGTCAAATTCACAGAAGGTTTTGAGTCGTTCTTATGCTTCATCGCGTCCAGAAATCTCACAGTTTTCTCTGCGAGATCGCCATGTTCGTCTCCTTTCTCGCCGTCATTCAGATCTGCACATGACGTCTCCATGTTCATCTGCACCAAGCTTCCACGCTCCATACTTGCACATGGCTTCTTCTGCTTCGAGATCCCGCATTCCATATCTACACATGGCTTCTCCATCTTTTTCTGCTTCAAGCTCCCACATTCCATATCTGCACATGGCTCCTCCATCATCTCCTGCATGTTTGGACATGGCTTCTCCATCTTCTTCTGCATCAAGCTACCACATTTCCTATCTGAGCATGCCTTCTCCGTTTTCTTCTGCTTCGAGTTCCCACGTTCCATATCTGCGCACATCTTCTCGATCTTCTTCTGCTTCGAGCTCCCACGGTCCATATCTGCACATCGCTTCTCCATCTCCTTCTGCACCAAACTGCCGCGTTTCATCTCTGCACATGGCTTCTCCATCTGCTTTTGCTTCAAGCTACCACCTTTCGCATCCTCATATGGATTCACCTGTGCGAATCTACCACGTTTCATATCTGCACATGGTTGCTCCACCTCCTTCTGCATCAAGCTACCACATTCCCCTTCCTTCCTGCTGCTCTTCGCATTCACAGGTTTCTCTGTTTCCTGTGTATTCGCGCTTCCATAGCTAGATTTGGCTTCTCCTTCATCGTCGCATTTCTTTCCATTCGAATTCAAATCTTTGCACCGAACGTACTCCTCGCTGACGCTCATCCAATACCGCTCGATCATCATGTTCCTCTCTCCACGTAAGCTCCGCTTTTGACGATTTCTCTTTCCCTCCTTATCTTCTGCAGCCACCATCTTCTCCGTGCGTAAGCTCCACTTCTGCTGTATCCTTCCTTTGCGATCCTCTTTGCTCGTCCTTCTTTTGCCGTCGTCAATATGAGGCAGAGTTTTGGAAAGGACGCGCTCTGCACGTCGTACCCGACCATGGCGCCTGCGCCAATCGAACCCTACAACCTCGTCGTTTTCTATACCTGCAAATTGCTGGAACTTCCGTTCACATTCGGGTTCCGTCCATCCAGCGCGAGCTTGACGAAGGGCTCCATGGCTATGGCAGGAGGAATCGGTGCACGAAGAGGACGTTTCCAAGTTGTACGCGGAGGATGAGGAAGCGAAGGATGAAGATGACGAGGGAGACCGAGGAATGAGGAGGGATCTGGAATTCGGTTCTTCGACAGGCGCAGGAATGGGAAGGTCGAGTTGAGACAGGAAGTTGAGGATGAGATGGTCAGGGAGCCCGTCGTGGCCCAAAGCTCGAAGCTCCGTGCGCAGTTCCGGCAGGGTGAAGGAGAAGGCCATGGAAATGGCGATGGCGATGGCGATGGCGATGGCGATGGCGATGGCTGCTCAAGAACAAAAACTGCAGAAGAGGTTCTTGATTGAAGCCTACAGCAATCGAACTGGCTTTTCTGAAATCTCAGGCTACCCCTGGGAATTAGGGTTTCCGAAGCCTATGATCAAAACCCTAAACCCTAAACCAGTCGAGCCGAAGATCTTTGCAGGCTCTGAAACCGTAAGAATTCCTCAGAAGAGGATGCACTTGGAAATTAGGGTTTCCCTGCTGACCTAACTTCCATGGTGAATCGGGACATGACAAGAGGGGCTCCACGCGGCGGAGCCAAGCTTGTTCAAAAACCCTAAAACTCTAAACCCTAAACCTCTTGAGCTGAAGATCTTTGCAGGCTCTGAAGCCGTAGGAATTCCAGAGAAGAATGCTGTTGATTTTCACTGTCCATAGGCAGGGAGATCTGCACTGCGGATCGCGTCATGGCGCTTGTTCTTCTCTTGTACTCAACAACAACAGGTAATCCATTACAGACTGGAACGATTTGATCTGTGCACGTTTGTTATATTGACAAGGAAAAATTGAAGCTGAAGGTTTAAGCTCAATATCACATTCACCAAAAATATCAAATGCGAATGAATGTTGGTTAGATGATTTTATACTATGAACTCGGGTTCGAATCTCACATACTCCTTTTCATAATTCTATTTTTTATTTAATTTGATTTTATTAGTTATTAATTAATTTATATATTTATTTCAAAAAACTAATGATTTATTTTACAATTTAGTGTCTTTTTTTCATCCTCAAATAATACTTTTATACTGGAGTACAAATGGACGAATATATTCTTGACTAAAATCTATGGCCACGTGGTTGATCTTGATTCTCCAAAACTTATCGTTTTAACCACCAAGAAGAGCCAGCAAAGCATACAAACAGCGCTGGACTCGGATCTCTGTTGAGAAAGAGAGCATCAAATACATCTGCAAATGCTTTCCTCATTAAATAACCTCCGAGTGTGTGGACCAAAGTCGTGGTGATGGCTTTTATGGAATGTCCCCTCTGGCTTGCTTAACAGTGCCAGAATGTTCCTCTGGCTTGCTTAACAGTCTCGGAATGTCCCTCTGGCTTGCTTAACAGTCTCGGAATGTCCCTCTGGCTTGCTTAACAGTCAACCATAAACTGCGAATGATTAATACTAGTGTAATGGCTTATTACAGATAAGCTCTCATTCAACGCTTCAATGCATGCCCACATCTGGTCACTAGTGTTAGCAATTGGAGCTGCCTAATCAGCAAAAGTAAGATTATGATTCAAACTATGGATTGCCTGTGACGAAGGAAGAACGAGCGATGACGCATGCAGATGCGCATTGCATGCTCGTACGCATGCATGCCCACACGCAAATGATGTCAGTGGGGGCACATGTACACATGCATGATACACATCATCACACATGCGGATGTGCATGTACAGGCAAACACGCATGCACATACAAGTGTAAGCATGATACGCATGTGGATGTGCATTTGCACATGCGCATGCATGTACACGCATCGACCACATGTGCGCATGCATGTACATGCATCGACCACATGTGCGCATGCATGTATATGCATCGACCACATGTGTACAAAAGAGATGCGCATGCAACACGCATGTACATTCTATGCGCATGTGCATGTGCGCATGCCATGCCCACACACATGCACATGCACGTGTGTGTTTCTTGGGGTGAAATATACGCCCTTCGATTCAAAAACCCATCGGACGGCCCCCAGCGGAGACCTAAAAACGGTTCCTCGCCCGCTCTCTGCTGCAACCTCTCTTGGCCGATCGATTGAATCGACTGATCGATCGATGCTCACTCGCGTTTGTGCACGAATCCGTCCTGGTTTGTCTTCTGGTAAGTCGAATCCTCTGGATTTCAGCATTTTCTGAGTCTATTGCGTGTCCAAATCTATCATCTCTTCCGGCTTCTGAGCTCTAGACAGTGTACTTCCGTAATTTCGCCTTGTTCTGTATTTGTTTCGTCATGATTCGAAGCCGTTATTGAGCTGACATCGGTGATGGATCGATCTGAGTATCTGTTTTGTTTAATCAGTCAGCCAAAAACGGAGATTGATTTCTGCGCCATTTCTCGTGAAACATTCCATGGTCTCCTTTTGTAATGCGTGTGTTTGAAGATGTAAAAATGCAGTCTTTGCATTTAGGGCTCAATTACAGAATTTTCGGAATTTTATCCTTCCAGGGTTGTGCATTTACATTTTATGTATGCATAATACAGATTTGAAATGTCTCAAGCTATATCAACTAAGAATGTGCACTTGTGCATAAGTTTTTAGGCATATCAACATCATTTAGAGAAGGCTTCATTAATCTGCTAAGATTATGTATAATGTTTAGGCATATCAGCATAAACTAGAGAAGATTTTTTCATTAATCTACCAGGAATGTGCATCTGTATATGGCCTTTAGGCATACCTAGATAACCTAGAGAAGGCTTATCATCAATCTTCTAAGAATGTGTATTTTTAGGTACAGATTCTAGTCAAACCAACATAATCTAGAGGAGGCTCATCATGGATCTTCGAATAACTTGTATTTATATACAGGAAAGGTTCATCATTTATATTCTAAGAATGTGCATTTGTATACAGATTTTTGGAATATGCTCATAGTGGTTACCTATTACCAACAACGACTGTGCTTCACAAGATTTGTCAATATCTTGCAAGGTTAAACTTTTTATCAAGTTTATATTCACAAGTGAGTACATCCCTTTCCTTCATTTCTATTTCTTCTTTGTGTCTTCGATATATGTTTTGAACAAGTATTTCTGAAAATGAAACCTCGTGTATTTGTTCCTGAAATGCAGTCTGTCTACAGATACAAAAGTTCATGCAGGATTTTAGACGTATTTTGTATTCTTTCAACGTGAAGGTTCTTAATTAATGTTGTCTCACTTTTGTTTGTTCTTATACACACTCGATCTAAACCTTAATCATCCCAAGCCTTCTAAGTGATAACATGTGTGGATGAGTGGGGTTTCATTGATATATCTAGCAAAATTATTCACATTAAATGCGCTTAAATAAAACCTTTAACATCCCCATTCCTATAACACAATACTGATGTGAATCATGACATGAGTGGATGAATAGGATATTGTTATTATACCGTGAACTCTTACCATACCATGATTGTATGAATGTGATTCCTTATATGTTCAATAACTCTGTGATCATACTATGAGTGGATGAATGCCATTCTGTTAGTACACAAGGAATAGGTTTGATGTAATTCCACCTGAGCAAACTTAAGTTCCTTGAAAGCTACACGATCGTTGAAAATGTAACATTTCAATAGAAAACTCCATGTTTATGTTGGAGAAAAAGCTTGTATACATGTTTTGCCTGGCAAATTAGGCTTCTTATTGCTCAAACAATTATGTGAATTATGTACAGCTTTCAATGGTTATTCGTGTCTCCCATATGTCAACAATGAATTTAACACATTATCTTCTTCAACAGAATCTATGGATATTATCTCGCAACTCCAAGACCAGGTGGATAAAATTGCCTATTTAGTTTTCAACACAGTAGGAACGCTACAAAGAGATGCTCCATCATCCCGCCTTTCGCAACAATATCCAGCGCCTCCCTCTTCAGAGGCTCATGCTGCAGTTGCTCAACAACCCAAGGCGATGGCTGAAGAGCTTCTGCAAGCTGCAAAAGAGGTGCTTGGGTGTTTTGCATGTTTGTTTGCAGATGTATTTGTGTTCCAAAGAATAATAACGTTAGCCAGTGTAGAAGGCCACAAATGGTATCTGCCCTTAAAATGCACTGCTAAAAGAAACAGAGATTTGGTAGTTACCATATCCTTCACATCATTTGAAGAGATAACAGATGTGAGAGAAAATTACTGCTCATCATCTCTTTCTAAGAACAATTGTAATGGGATACTGACAATATGAGTAACATTCCATTTATTTTATTTTCTCATCTTGGGGGTTCTGTTTACGTTGTGAAATACAATTGAAGGTTTGGAGTCAATATGTACATCATAAAGTTGTGTATGGATGAATAAATACAAGCAGCAGTTAATAATATGGGTTCTAAGTTAATAAATGATCCTCGAGAGATGAACTATATCAAGGCTTTGTTTTTACGGTACATGTGCAGTTTGATGCTCTGGTTGGGGCTTTACCGATCACTGAAGATGGCGAAGAAGCACAAATGAAGCTAATCGCAAAACTGCAAGTACTAAGAAATGATGCCTGAAATATTTCCACTTAGCCTTTCATCGGTGTGATATTAAGTTTTGCTTTTTACTGCAGGCTGAAAATGACGAAGTTGGTATTGAGCTGCAAAAGCAACTCGAATCTGTTGGTATGTATTGCAATGGTTATAGTTAAACATTTACTTTTACTGTATAAGATAAGATATCTCCTTCACGTAAATTCATCATTTCATGCTGTGGGTGCAGATTCAGAATTGCAGCAAGTGCGAGAGTTGTTTCATGCAGCAGCGGATAACTGCCTTCGCCTGAAACCGTCACACTAACTGAGTGTGCAAAAAGAAGAAGAAGAAAAAGAAAGATTTTGGACAGCACATGTATGTGATGGTAGCAGCAACCTGCTCTGCTGACTTAGTATACTGGTATTGTGGTTGGCATACATGAGAAAATGAAAAAAAGGCATTCTATACAACAAATTTTATCAAGCTCTTTGAAACCGCATGTCACGTGAGTTGTGTATTTGTGAATACTTTACAGTGTTTTTAATCAAGAAGGGTGCATTCTTATATGTTTCCGACCATGGTGTGGCTGATTCTGTGAAGTGGAATATCTATCAGAGTCTTTTCTATTATCTCAGCATCACATGTATTGGCATCTTCAGGTCTATGTCATCATCACTAACCACATCAGTCTCAATCTGCCCAGAGTCGAAATTTTGTTCTCTGATGATAAACGTATGGTCGAATCGGACCCTAAGATCTTTTTATTAACACACACGCCGTCATTTTTCCCGAATTCTGTGATTGTTTTTTAGATTGTAATGTTGCTATCCTCGGTACATCATGCTCAGTCATTTTCAACACCCGATTGTGCCATTGTTTAAAGTTGATGATTATCTTCCAATTGTGCCATTGTTTATTAAAACACGCGCCGTTGTTTTTCCCAAATTCTGTGATTGTTTTTTTGGATTGTAATGTTGCTATCCTCGGTACATCATGCTCAGGTAGAGCTGTCGAATCTCATTCTCAAACACCCAAATTGTGCCATTGTTTAAAGATGAGATGGTTATCTTGAGTGATGATGATCGCTGTAAAGCAACAGCTGTTGGACCCTAGCGAACACAGATGTTTCAACCTACTTGATGATGATTTTCATTAGAATATCTTGTCTCACTGCTTGTTGAGAATATACTAATCCTGATAAGACACAAAAAATCGGTTGAGTCACTCACAGCCCATTTCTGTCACTGTGCAGAAAGGAGTTATACACCTCATCAGTCGGGAGAGAGCTTACTGTACTGGCCCACATCGACCTAATTACAGAACTACCCGATTAGAGGTAATTGTCATCAACTGTGTCGCATTCATAGTGACGCCGAAGACGGAAAAGTATGAATAAGCCCTGTTCATCGAAAGACAGGTATGACCGGATCAAAGCTAACACGTTTGTACATTATTTTCCATGATGCTTTTCAACAATTATCTTGTCTTCATTTGGATTCATCCAATCTGATTCCTGTCTTCCATGGTTTATGCTATACTATAGATAGCCACTCTTCTTCTAACATAAAAAGGTCGCCACAGCACCCGTTGAGGACAACAGTCCATACAAACTCCTAACCACCAAAAACCAGGTATTCCACATGATCCCTTCTTTTTCTTTTTTTTCTTTCTGTGGGATGACATCATTTGGAAGGGCTAAAGACGGTCACCATAACAGCGAGTCGAATCAATAAAGAAATGCATGTAGCAAGTTTTGAAATTTACACGGAGATTACACGTTCATTCTAAGCATCACGAGCCGACCACCCTTTGCGGTAGGTAGTAAGTATCAACTGTTTTATGTTCACACTTCACAGGATCAGGAAAAATCCTCCCACCTATGTCATCATCTGCTGCTGCCTGCAGCTGCTATGTAAGAAAAACCTACCTTCACCAGTCACTACGATCAACAAATAAACTATTGCCATGTCATTTGCTTGAAGCCAGGCCTGCTAAACTGATCGAACCCACTTTCCGGTTCTTTCCGCTTCGACATGGTACCCGATGAAGAACCAGCCTGCGAGTATGATTGCGAGTACGGTGCCTGGGATATTCCAGGAGAGATCCTACTTTTGAATGCATCATCTCTGGGATCTGAAGTTATATAACATACATCAGGACCGACATTCAAGTCTAGACTCGACCTTGCCCATGTCGCAGCGCTGGACTCGGGAATTTGTTGAACCTCTCCGACGCTGCTTATAAGGTACGGCCTTGCATACGGTGGAACAACTCCACCAGGCGTCACCAGCTGTGGACCATTCATCGGGAAGGAGAGCGAGCTTGTATTGACGGAAGAAATATGCGGATTCGAGCTCATGCTATATGACGCCGAAGTAAAAGGAAACCCTGCTCCGAATGGAAATCCTGCATATGAGAAGGGAGGAGGTACACCTGTAGTAGTGTAAGGAATGCCGTTAGAATTTCCTCCCTGATATAGATCACTACTGAAAGGCCCGAGGTTCTGGCTTGTGCTGAGCATCGACTTTGCATTGGGCGTTGCTAGAACAGGGTACACCATGTCTGCTCTATTTGGCGTTCCCGTCAAAACAGGATACGCCAGTTCTCTCCTATTTGGAGTTGCAGCTACGACAGGATATGCTGACTCCCTTCTATTCGGTGCTGCGGCGAGGCCGGGATACGCTAACTCCGGAGTTCTATTTGCTGGAAACGCTGGAATCATCATCGTTGCTGGCACAGAGCTACTCGCAGGCGAATACCACGGATTCATACCGAACGAATCAGGATTGGGCCTCACGTCCCCACCGAGAGCTTTAGCAGCGTAGTTTTCAACCTGCTGATGATGAGGCTTGCGCGGAGCTTCGACGACAGCTTCCTCCACTTCCGGTCCATCATTCAGGTCAAAATCTAGGATGACTCGTGCCGCAGTGCCGCTGGCATTCTCCTGCGGTGGCGGCTTGACGCTTCTCGACTGCGGGCCCGCGCTCTCATCGCTTTCATCCAGCCTATTTAGGTCTAATTCCGGTCGTAACGGCGAAGAACCATGGTGGGCACCGGGGTTCTCATTCGCGCGAGTCGATCCCGGCGCAGCGAGAGCAGCCGAATCTTCCATCATCGCTCTCTCGTCTGCCACGTTGAGGTCGATATCCAGGAGCCGAGCTTGCTTGCCGTTCTCGACGGGATGGGCCTTTGCTGGACCGGGGTTCTCGGGAGACGGGTGCAGGTTCTCAACAGCCCGGCGTGGCTCCGCAGGTCGGAATGCGCTCGTTGCGGCGGACCCTTTCCAGCCTTGCTCTCCGTTCGTTCTCACCAGATTGGACAGAGGCAAGAATGCTCCCTTCGATGCTGAAAGGACTGCGACGGGGGCGGCTAGGGATCCAGCTTGATGAGATGCATCCAGCACGGAGCCGTCAGACGACGACGGTATGCTGGGACAAGAGCTCGAGACGCCTTCATTCTCGTGCATCGTTGCCTCTTCTGTCACCAGCCCCTCGTTTAGATCAAACACCGGTCTCTCCGAATCACTGCCACCCCGCGGCTTTCTACGCGGCGACGGTGAAGCGGCTTCGTCTCTGTTCTGCTTAGCAGGAGTATCCGCATCGTAGCTGGGCGCACTTTCGAGGTCCGACTTCGCATCCTCTTTGTGCTCCACCAGGTTGGAAGAAGATTCATCCGCGTCCCTTCCGCTGCTCGTTGGCAACCTACGCATATCGGCCTCTGCTCTTCCTCCAGCAGCCCCTCGCATGTGCTTTGCATCAGTTGCAGGCTTTTCAAGTGCATCGTCGTCTTCGCCAGCGTTAGAATCGCCCTCCTCCCTCTTCTCGGCGATCGCGGCCTCCGGTTCCGATTCATCATCCTTCGGATGCCTCGTCGCCATCGTGCCATGCACTTCAGACTTGTTCCGCTCTTCCACTTCCTGTTCCACTTCTTTCGCAACCTGCCTCGCCACCTCGAGCGCGTCTTCTTCCGACTGCTCCCCCGAAACGGCTGCACCGTCTTCTTCTTCCATGCCAGCGAAAGACTCGGCTGCGAGCGTCTTCAGAATGCACGACATCGTTCTCGCACCATCAGACAGTCTCCCCAAATATGCCTCGGAATCGAAAGCCGTTGCCGCTCGCGATGCTCTCATCGGAGAGTTGATGTCCACATTCTTTTCGGTGGACAGTATGGGCATGTTTTCCTCTTCCTCGTTATCGGCTTCCTTCGTCGAAACATCGGATATATGTTTTACGTTAGGTCCACTTGATATAGATTCCTTCGCTTCGCCTCGCTCAGGTGAATGTGGCATTTTCACGCAACCTGCGGCGGTATCCTTACCCAAACCTTCTGTATCTGATTTCCCAAGGGGATCTGCTACTGCCTCTGCATTCTTGTGAGATTCAGGCACTCTTTCAGATGAAACAAGAGACCCAGAAGATACATTCATGTGATCTCCCTCCTTTGGTTTCTCGCCTAAAGCCACATCAAAACAGGTTAGGGCATCAAAAAACAGCGTGCGCTGAACAGAAGCAAACCATGGGACTACACAAGGAGATACACACCATCGTTCCGTGCGGGTACCGTTCTACCGCAGTCTGTGTCAGTTGGAGCTTTTGCTTTCACGCCGGAATCCACGCTCGCATCGACAAGGTCAGAATGATTTGCTCTGTCGGCGGAGTCCTTCGCGGGGTCCGAAGCTTCGGTTGTTGCTACGCTTGCGAGTATACCGGCGCCGCCTTCACGAACATCAGCGGTCTGTCGCTCCACAGTCAAGCTAGAACTAGGGTTAGCAGCCGAGTCGGAAGCAGCGGATTCCTTCCGCAGCATTTCCACGCGTGGATCAGAATGGCACGTTTCCACCGCCTCTTCCTCGGCACCAGAGGACTTGCAGCAAGCCTCATCTGATTTAGCGGCTTCCGGCCTAACCATCTCCTCTTTACATTCGGCGCCTCTCTTCACCGCACCGTTCGTAGAGTTGCTGTTAGCACACTTGGCATCGCCGCTGGCGTCCGGTGAATGGACCAGAGCTCTGCTGCTGTTCACGCAAGGAGAATCTGAGACCGGTGAAGAACCCCTGTTGTGAATCGCATTCCCATCCATCGTGCAGCTCGTAGTACCAGCCGCCGGAACGGGGCTTCGAGCTGGATTTGGGATTCTCACAATCAGCCTTTGAATGCTTGACACTTCGCAACGACCGCCCTCAAGGCTCCCTTTATCCACCAGGTTAGAACCGCTCTTCTCGTTCGTGGATGCCTTTTGCTTCTCTGATGCCTCTCTGTGAGCCCCTGCAGAGAGCGATGCACTCTGGCTCTTGGTAGAGTTAGCAGGGCCATGGCTGCGCAAGGTTGCGCCCGACGATTTATGGCCCTTCGATGTCACGGAGGGTGTCTTCCCCTCTTCCTTCAATGACCCATTTCCTTTCCCTGATCCACTGCACCACGACTGGCTATTGTTGTGCGACTGGCTAGAGCTCGAGCTTTTCTCCTCCTTCGCAGTATCGTTTGTTCCACTGACGTTCGAATTCGACTTCACCGGATTGTCTTTCGGCATAGCCGCCTCTGGATGCGAAGACGGGTTCGGCGGCTTAGCATCGCCGGCGGAGTCGCAGCCATTGGGGGAATGCCTCGCGTTTCTCGCCGCGTGGCCTTTCGCGTTCTGATTAGCCTCGTTCTGCCTCGATGATGATGATGATGACCAAGTTGTCGCGGTGGCGTTTAATCCAGATTTGCCCTCGTCAGAAGACTTCATCTCTTCGTCCACGCGCTTTTTCCATGTATCCACGAGCTTCCTCGCTTTCTTTTGGATTTCGGCGTTCTTGTGGCTCTTCAGATTTCTCACCGATTTCCCAACCATGCAAGTTTTCAATGCATCTAAGTCTACTGGAAGCTTCTCCAGCGCACAAAGCAAGGCCAACAGCAGCTCCTCCGATAATTGTTCGCTTTCTTTCGGGCTTCCATCTCCGAGCTTTCCCTTGTGAGCTTCTTGCAACCAGTCATCTAGAATAGGGATGCTTCCGAGATGCACAAGGTGCATGAGGCAATCTTCCCGCTCCGTTGAAGATATGATGCTTGCAAGAAGTATTCTGTGAGAAATGGCATTCATCATCTTACTCGAACCACCCTGACTCTGCTCCTGGATCATCATCTCCACCAACTGCTCGGCAGAAGATGTGCTGTTTAGACCTTTGTCCTTCTCGGTGAGATCCTCGAGCCTCATGTTGCCGTCCTTTTTCAGGTCGATATCCTCCACCTTGATAAGCTTCTCTCGCTTGCCCAAGTCCGAGCTTTGATCGCTTCGCTCCCTTTTCTTGCCCCTCATTTGCTGATTGGGAAGAGTTGTGTTCGCAGCATCTCCCCCTTTGGACGAAGTCGGTGTATTCAAAGGCCTCTGTGAGGTGCCTGGTGAGTGCGCGCTTGTTTGCATTTCGTGTTTCGTTCTATCCAGCAACTGATCTACCTCCACCTGATGTTCCTGGACAGCAAAGATCAGGATGTCAGAAAACATGCTTCGCTTTGATACCACTTGTTTCCGAGTCGATGGCGTACGACAAAAACCTTCTCAGGAAGTTGGGAAATCACTTACGTCCGTGTAGTCTTTGTCTGTAAGCCAGTATAAGCGCTTGTTAGTGGTGTCATAGACCCTCCTGCACACAAAGCAAGAAAGCCATGGAGGAAGCTCGATGCCCTTTCGAAGAAACGCAACTTTACAGGGGTGGAGCAGATAGGAGGACGATATCTCATCCTTATGGAAAGAGTAGAAGATCTCGTTAGGAGTTGCGTCGAGCGATGCACCTTTCCCTAGCTTTAGCTCATCGGGTCGATACAGCCAGTTCACAGAAAGGTTCAAGGCCCCTTCTTCTTTGTCTGCTTTCACAAGATTCCTGATGATTCCGATGAAAGGAGGGGCGTTCCCAGCTTGGAATAGGGCACAATCTCCGATCACAAACTTGCGGCCTCCCTGCATTTCAATCGGGCAGTCTTACAGTTAGTTATACAACCATCTATCCCAAGAACAAGAAGAGGATTCATAGAGAGGACCTGAATTTTGATGCAAATTTCTATTCTTATAAACCCGTCGGAGTAAAATCCATTCCGACAGTAGATTCTTAAATGGGACCCCATTTTCATTGTAGGAGGCATGGACTTGATACAAAATCTATTTCCAAAAGAAAGCGGAAGACAAGGAGAAAACCTACATCTGATGTAGGAAATATACAAAGAGAGGAACTACTGTTGATGCAAAACTCTATTTCTACAACCATCTAAAAACCTAAATCTGATGTAGGAAATATACAAAGAGAGGAACTAATGTTGATGCAATAATCTATTTCTACAACCATCTAAAAACCTACATCTGATGTAGGAAATATACAAAGAGAGGAACTAATGTTGATGCAAACATCTATTTCTACAACCATCTAAAAACCTACATCTGATGTAGGAAATATACAAAGAGCGGAACTAATGTTTGATGCAAAAATCTATTTCTACAACCATCTAAAAACCTAAATCTGATGTAGGAAATATACAAAGAGCGGAACTAATGTTTGATGCAAAAATCTATTTCTATAACCATCTACCTAAAGTAAGACTCATATCGATGATACAATTCTAAGCAAGAACCCGACCTGATTCTATGACCATGGAGAGATTTATAACAACCCTCATACAGAATAGGAACCCTAAATCTGATGCAAATTATACTTCTATGAATCTCTAAAGTATGACCCATCTCCATCGTAGTTAGTAAGACCCATTCTAATGCTAGGAAAATCGCGACGACTCTCATTTAGAATAGAGATTCTAAAATTGATGCAACAAATATCTCGATGATGAAACAAAGGGAAAACCCAAAACCCACAGAAGTTCCATTTCTACAACTCTATCTAAGGTAAGACCAGTACCCACTGGTGGAAATCCTCCCAAGTAAGACACGACTTATGGTTAAGATTGCAAGCGCGAATCCCACACGGATGAATATCGGATGCAAAACCTATTTCCAAAAGAACAAGTTAGACAAAGAGGAAACCTCAACATGATGCAAAAACTGCTCCCAACACCCCATCTAATGTGAGACCCATCTCCACGATAGAATTCAGAGCATACCATAACAACTGCAATACTGAAACACCCAACAAGAACACAGCTTCGCTGTTAGCAAAACAGCAAATACTAACCTACTGGCCAAGGAGAACCATGATCAGGTGTATGCATATGTGTCGAAAACTCATTTCCAGAAAGAAAGAAAAACAAAGAAGAAGAAGAAGAAGAAGAAGAAGAAGAAGATGATGATGATGATGATGATGATGATGATGGAGAAGATCACCTTGGAGAAATTCTTCAGCTGAGCAGAATGAGACTGTGTTGGGCACATGTGCCACTCGCGCCCTTCCTTATCTTCAGTATGTTGCCCATGCATATCATGCCTCTCCTCTTCTTCACATCTTCTTCTTCACACACACACACACACAGAGAAAACCCTACTCTTCTACCCACAACAAAAGACCCATGTCTTCCTTCTTCCTCCTGCATACAAAACCACTCTTCTCTTCTTCACGCATACAACCCTAGACCGCTCTTTCCTTCGCATCAAACCCCGCAGCAAACCCTAAACCCTCTCTTCTCTTCGCAGGCTGCTAAACCCTAAACCGCTCTTCTCTTCAAAACAGACAGCCAGTTCCCCCCTTCGTATAGGAATGAGGACACACCCTTCCTCCACAGGGAAAACCGCTCTTCCCCTCGCATTCAAACCGCTCTTCCCTTCACATTCCTTAGACCGAGAAATCTTCTGGATCTTCCCATGAAAATTCCAGTTCCCCTTCTCATGGAAATCCCTCCTTCCTTTCCGAGCAATTCACAGTTCCAAGCCAAGGCAAGCCCTTCTTCCTTCCTCGAAACAAATTTCACTTCCTTGCCTATCCAATTACTGGAAACAGAAACCCTGCGAAGGACATGCCTTCTCCTCTAGCATTTCCGAGGGAACCCACTTGCCAGAACCTTCGGCGAGGGGAGTATCTGCAGCGAAACCCTAGATTTGAAGAGCCTACAGGTTGAAGCCCTAAACGAAGGAGCAAGAAAAACACAGATGGAAGTGAGAAAGAGATGGGGGAGGAGTGGGATGCGCAGAGTTGAAGCAGGCCTGTGTTTCTGTGAGCAGAAATTCTGCACAAGGGGAAAATTATGGCTTGCCGGCGGTGCAAAGAGAGAGCGAGAGAGAGAGAGAGAGAGATCCGAGGGTTAGAGCTCAGATCTGCCCGGAGCAACGATTCCCTGCTGCTGATTTTGCCTGAAGAAGGAGGAGGAGGAGGCGAAGAAGAAGAAGAAGAAGAAGAAGAAGAAGAAGCAGGGAGACACAGAAGGAGAAAGGGCTGGAGACGCGGGCAGGGACACAGAAACAGCAGCAGGAGAAAACCAAGACAAGAAGGAAGGAAGGAAGGAAGTCGGTGGGAGCTGAAATTCAAAGCTTCGAGAGATTGAGATGGAGATGGAGATGGAGATGGAGATGGAGATGAAGGAGATGGAGATGGAGATGGAGATGAAGGAGATGGAGATGGAGATGGAGATGGAGATGAAGGAGATGGAAGGTGGGCAATGGCCGCGTGCAGATAGGTCTGTCTGTGTCCGTGTCTCTGAGCCTGTGCCTCTCTAGGGTTTACTGTTTAGGGTTAGAATTAGGGTTTGGGCCTTTCTGATGTTCGCCTCCTGATCGCCATAGCCCAGAGGAGAGAGTACCTTCCTTCTTCTTCTTCTTTCTTCTTCTGACAGAAAGCCATGACTCTCTCTC
This sequence comes from Azolla pinnata, assembly GCA_037176905.1. Classification (NCBI taxonomy): domain Eukaryota; kingdom Viridiplantae; phylum Streptophyta; class Polypodiopsida; order Salviniales; family Salviniaceae; genus Azolla; species Azolla pinnata. The sequence continues at coordinate 81,154 of JBBBWG010028643.1, forward strand.
CCTCCCTCTCTTCCTTTCTCTGTCACGAACCTCCTGTCTTCTTCTTTCCTTTCCTCCATCTCTGTCTTTCCTGCTCTGTCAGACACAGACACAGAGACCTCTCTCTGTCAAAGCTTTTCCTGCCATCGCCCCCCTCTCCTCTCCTTCTCTCCTCCTCCTCCTCCTCTTCTCTGCTTTCTTCTTACTGGGGGGCGTGTCAGAGTTCTGCTCCGTGTCTTTTCTCCATCGCTTCATCGCTCCCTCGCTGTCTGTGAAAGACAGTACGAGCGCCATGAGTCATGAGTCAGAAGCGAACAGAGAACAGAGAACAGAGACAGAGACAGAGACAGAGAGAGAGAGAGAGACGTCGCTTTCCTTTTCATGTCCATCGCTGCTGCTCCTGCAGAGGCTTCTCCTTCTCCTTTCTTCTCCTTCTCTTTCTTCTTCCTTCTCCGTCTCCTTCTCCTTCTCCTCTGCAACTGCTGC
>JBBBWG010028643.1:91601-103123 GCA_037176905.1 Azolla pinnata
GCCCGGGCTAGAATACCGAACCTGCGGATTGCCGAGGCTAATACCGAACCTGCGGATTGCCGAGGCTAATACCGAACCTAGAAATGGAAGAACATAATACTTTCACGCATAGACAGAGACGCGCGCTCGAACGGTCGTCTCCTTTCATCCGGCGCTCGATCGAAAATCAGAGCTCCGGCCACTCCGGCCTGGGTCCTTGCTTCTTCGGCTTCCAGTAGGATCCGACCACTCGATTTACGAATTCGCCTGCCGTGTCGCGCTCTCGCCCTTCCTTGGGCTTTGTGGGAAGATGATCTGCCGCATGGGTGAGTTGCCTTCCCTTGTTGTGACGTAGATTCCTAGCGAAATGGTGGGCTCGTGGACGTCGTTTGCGCCACAATTTTGAGCGCACGTGTTAGGGTAGATGCGACGAAGTCGGATCGATGGCTTCGAGGAAGAGTTGGTCAGGGAAGTGGGAGGCTTTGATGTGATTTGATGTTGTTTAGAATCTTGGGGAAAAGTGTGGAGGTTTGGAGGAGATTGCACACGAGAACTTCGATGCGCTCGTGGTTGGCAACGTGGATGGATTAAGGATGTGTGAAAATCGATGGCTTCGATATGAAATTCTTTTTGTCGTTGGGGAGAGGATTTGATGTGATAAGATGGAGAGGGTTTTATGGGTTGAGCAGGTTTTTTTGAGAGGTGAGAAGGCCGATGTGATGAAAACACAAGGTACGATGAATGGATCACGTTGGGATGCAGTGATGATTGAGTGGTTGTGAAGGCCTTGGATGCAATGAAGGTGTAATTAAGTCCTTGATATGATGAACGGATTGAGATCGTGTAAAAGGGGCAATTCGATGTGGTGAATGGGTTGGGATGTGATGAATGGCTTGAGCTTGATCAAGGGAGAGGATTGGATGCGGGGAATTCGGCTGAGCAGGATTAAGTGAGAGGGTTTTGGATGTGATTCACTCAATGATGGAGGAGACAACGTTCAATTACAGCTGGCTTACAAATTTAACATGATCAAGGAAATCTAATGGTGCTATTTACCAGTGTTGAAATGGAAAACTTATGCTTTGATGTAGTGGTAAGCAATGGAAATATCTGTGGTTTTCTTGCAGTAAGGATTGTAGAGTGCTGATTCACTCAATGATGGAGTAGACAATGTTCAATTGCAGCTGGCTTAAAACTTAACAGGATCAAGGAAATTTAATTGTGCTATTTATCAGTGGTTGAAATGGAAAACTTAGAGTTTGATGTAGTGGTAAGCAATGGAAATATCTGTGGTTTTCTTGCAGTAGGGATTGATTCAGAAGTTAAAAAGAAGAACTCGTGGTTGGCCCTTAAGCTGGGTACATAGAGGAAGCTCATGGTTATGGACAAAGAAGAGGTAGTCCTAGCAGCAGCAGCAGCAGCAGCTTATGTAGTGGTTATGGTGATCTCCTTTTTGAAGAAGGCCTTCAAATCTTTGTATGGTGCTTATTACACTGGCGGGGATCTTCATCTTGAAGGTGGGAACAGTAACCTTCTTACCTTTCAAACACACATCCAAGGTGTCCCTTTACCCCCTGGATCCATGGGCTTGCCATTGGTTGGAGAATCCCTCAGCTTCAAATCTCAACGCCACCAGTTTTGGATATCTCGGCAGCAACAGTACGTCTTCCATTTTGTTTCCTGTTCTGTTTTTGACCTTCTTGGATCTGAAATCATTAGCCCTTGGAATCTTCATTCACTGGTTTTGTTTACCTTCGATTTCGTTTTCATTTCCTCGTAGCTGAACCGTTGGCATTCATTCTCTGGTGACTGAGATTTCTATAGTTCCCAATGATGTAGACAATATACCAGCAGAGATAAAAATCTATTAGCAAACAACGCTTGTTTTCTTTAAGGTTTTTATATTATTTTGATGATTCTCATGGCAAACTGCTAGAAAACTATGGATATGCAAACCATGTTAAAGCTTTTTCCAACACATGCTGACAAATTATATGGATGAACAGATAGTTACGTTTATCAGTTGGGAGTTTATGCAGGTATGGGGATGTATATAAAACCCATCTATTTGGTTACCCCTCTATTGTGGTGGCAGGACCGGAGACAGCGAGGTTTGTCATGGTGGATCAAGCAAGATCTTTCCGCCAGAGAGGGCTACCTATGGCCGAGATGATGCTCGGAACCAACTTCTTTGGGTATCAACATGAGAGAGTTCATGCCAACCTTAAGAAGATCTTTCATGGCCCCTTGCTTCCTGAAGCTCTTGAGAGATCCATCCCGATGGTCGAAAACATAGCAATTGATATATTGAAACATTGGAATGGGAAGACTATCAACACACTGGAAGAATCTAAGAAGGTGAGAGCCATCATTATATAGTGATTTCCTAGACAAAGGAGTTAGGTACTTTGGAAGATGATAATCAACACATAAGTATGCTTTCTTGTTCTCTTGGAACGTTCACCAGTATGTGCTCAAGGTAGTGATGGAGTTTGTGATTGGGGCTACACCAGAGCATGAGAAAGAAGAGCTAACACACGCTTGTGAGCAGTTAATAAGCGGTGTAAGCTCCTTACAGATATGCGTCCCAGGGACGCGCCACTGGAAGGCAATCAAGGTAACTTCTTGACAACAAGGATTGAAGCCCTTAGATTAAGTTCGTTTACTGGATTTGTTTCCGACAACACTGAAAAGACACTCTTTTTAGTAAAACGTTGATGAACCTAAGGAATGAGCAAGCTATATTCGAAACCCAAATTGGTTTTTGGACTGCACTGCTTAATCTTTTATGGAACATGAATATTGCAATACAACCATGTGCAATATGGTTTTTCTAGATCAACATCAGGATAATTAAGTGATTGTATTAAAGTGATGACTGCAGGAAAGCAGAAAGAAAGCATGTGCACTGTTGGATAAGATCATGAGCTTCCGGAGGGTTGCCAATGATGAGCGGAGGTCTGGGTCAAGGTCCTCTTCTTCTTCATCATCACCATCATCGGATGACATGTTAGGGTTAATGATGAGGTTGGAAGATGAGAATGGAGTGCGTATGAGCGGGGAGGAGATCCATGACAATATCCTCACAATCCTCTATGCTGCGTATGACTCCTCTGCTTCAGTGTTATGCTGGATCATCAAGGTCCTCACTGAGCGCCCAAACCTTCTTGCAAGCATCAAGGTGATCTTCTCTCTGGTTCTATGCATCATTATTCAGGCTCCACACATGCTATGTGTGGTTTCATTCGTGGTTTTTGAGCTTCAAGGCTTGCAATAAAATCAATCTATCAATTCGGGAATGTCTAGGAAGAACATGAGATGATCAATGCAGAAAAGGGATCTGATGAGAACATAAGATGGTATGACATAAAAGAGCAGATGCAACTCTCAGTAAAGGTATATGATTTCATCCTTCTGTTTTGAATACATACTAAGACCTGTCGATTTCATAAATAATGTTTGGCAAGAATTTTGTTTTTGTAAAGTCCTTCCAAAAGAATTTGAACTTTATTGTGTACCATAATCACAAATCACTCGTTAAAATACCAGCCTAGTGTTGTATTTACCATGATCAACACATCAATTGTTAAAAAAGATATTGTGGACTTGCGTTCTTGTTGTTCTTTATAGGTAATTAAAGAGACTCTACGAATAGCCAATGTTGTAGAGTTCTCTTATAGAGAAGCCATTGAAGATGTGTCATATAATGGTATATTGGAACACACATTTACACTGATTTACAAAACTTGTTATATTTCGGAAGATGGAAGAATCGTAAGACAGTATGATAACCATTTTCTCCTTTTCTTAGGGATGGCTTTTCCCAAGGGTTGGCGTGTCATAATAGCACATGTTGCTTACCACATGAATTCGGCGTATTTTCCTTGCCCGAAAGAATTTGACCCCTCAAGATTCAGGGTAGGTATAATTTTGCTACAAGCATTAATGCAGCTAGATTAGATGCGCAAGCCATATTATACTTTATTGAGACACATAATAATGCATATTCTTAAACCAGATGACTAGAACATATCAATTTTTAGGTTCAACCAAAGCTGTTTAGTTTCACGCCATTTGGAAGTGGTTCGTATGGCTGCATTGGAAGGGAGCTATTCCACTTGCAAATACTTATCTTTCTTCATCATCTGGTATTGAGATACAGGTATTTCTCAGGACACTTCTTCTCTCATCGATTCTAATGCTCTATGCTACATTGAACATGTTGTAAACAGTCAAGGGCATGACGGCCAATTTCTTACGTTCATTATGTTATCTATCAGTTGGGAGCATTGTGATAGTGAAGATGGTTCAGAGTTTGTGCCTACACATGTCCCTAAAGGAGGATATCCTGTTCATGTTAAAGAAAGGTAAATCCAACTTCTAACGTGGCTTGCAGGTAAGGTATGTGAACACAAAGGTTTATTGACCGTTCAGATTTAATGCTATAACTAGATCAGAACAACTAGGCAGCTGTAGAAAGCTAGGATTTGACACTCACTAAATCCAAATGGTCTGTCGTGCTTGTCTTTGCTAGCTTTGGACAGTTCAAGTAAAAAAAGGTGTCCATCAGCAGATTTAGAACACCTTATAAAGGAAATGCTTGAAGCTGAAACAAAGAGATGACAAACTTAAGAGGTGCTTTAGAATCGCTTCGGAGGATAAGCTTAAAAGTAACCTTCATATCACAAAATAGTGTGTCTAATTTGAAACATAAAGCAATAGTCGTAAGTCAACAATGCGTTTTTCGTTAAGGTACACTCTTAAGGTTGAAAGTCGTAATGGAACCCCAGTAAAATGCTGGTGAAACAGAAAAGATGCTCAGATGTGCATGTAGCTAGCCAAAAGACAAATCTGGGCATATCTATGAAGACAAGGGAATGACATGTTTTCATAGCACAATATGGTGTCCCTGGTTTTATCAGTCTTCTTCTTGATTAGTCTATAGATCACTTTCCCATCATCATATTCACCATGAAATGGAAAAGAACTATGTTAAACATACCGTGGATTGAAACAAGCAAGTGCAGTAATGTGTGGGGTTATTGAAATTTCAGATGATATAATCAGCTGACGGAACTTTGCATAGTACTGCGTCTTCAATCTTTTAACTATATAATAGCACATGGCCCTTAGTTCCCATACAGGTTAGAGCGTTGCACTTCAATTAACATACATTCTTCTAAACAATGATGAGCTTTGCTCTTCCATTACCATGAATTCTTTTCTCTAATTTACAAGGTATGAATACAGAAATTGTAAATGATAAAACTTATTTTCATGGCCTTCAGCTCCATTTTATGTTGTTCAAATACATATTTATTTGCTTGAGTTTGTAAGAAACCTGGAATTAAAGATGAGACAGAAAAATATCCATTGCGAGGCACTGTGGAAATGACATTTTCTGTCTTTAATTGTATGAGAAGTCTTTAAAAAGGATCTTGGCTTGAGCTGCATATGTTGATTTGGATACTTGTTTTGCAAACCATCTTTGCAGGAGTTAAAATGTCTTTGTTTGGAGATGCATATATATTCCTCATCTAACATTATGTAACTGTAAACCTATATATGCTTTGCATGCTCGGGTCGATGCGAAACCTCAAAGTCAAGATGAACAAAAGCTCTCTCTACCTCAGGCAGTCGTTCCAATTTGTCTTGCAAGCTCTCACCAATGTCATGGGCTTGACGCAATGGCATCTTCTCTTCCAATACAATGTCTACTTCCACAAAATAATAACCTCCAAATGTGTATGCTCGGACAGTGTCAATTTGTTTCACATCACGATGGTGATTCCAACTCAAGTATGTGAGCTTTTGTAGAAATTCTGGGGGAGCTGTCTCCCCTATGAGAGCCTTCACATTCTCTAGTACTGTGAGGGACCAGTTGTAGATGGTATACAATGCTAACTGTATCACAAACAAGATGGGTAAGAAAGAGGGATTCAAAAATCTTCTGTTCAAAATGCAAAATTTCCTAAGAGGTCTATGCACATGCTTCTATCGAGAAGTGTGTAATACTGTTGACACACGCACGAGGCTAACATTGCTGGTTTTGATGGTCATATTTAAAGTCCTGCTACCTTAAGAGGAACTACATCGTTCTGACGGTGGCTTTTACATGCAATTAATCTAATTGTATGCTTTAAAAAAGGGTATATGGATAATTGTCTAGACAACCCTAAGCATCTTAACCCCATTTTTAGTACCAAAATTTGTTACAACATGACAGACTGGAGTATGAAAGACTTGTTACTCAAAAACTATTGGGTGGTGTCCCTTTAGCAATTTTGTTTTGTTTATATTCACGATATATGTTATTGATCCAAGATACCTTGCTGTCAACCATAGGGGTTGCTGGAACTCTATCTCATTTACCTGTTGTCACTCTCTATCTATCCTATTAGGAACTTTGAGCCTATTTATTTAAAGCTTCAATAGTTTCTAGTGGTTCGAATGCTATGGTGATTTAGAGGTTGCTTGGTCGATCCTTGGTTTGGGAGTGAATCAAGAGTTCATGTTGTAGAGAAAAAAATCTCTACGGTGAAATAGCGCATGTGCTCAACATTCTTGGTAGTGTCTTGTCAACTGCTCCTTCCGCGAGTAGAGAGAACAAACTGTTTATAGCAGCTTTTGTGAATAACTGATATTTGCGTGGTTTAAAAGAGAGTGTTCAAATTGATTGCAGCTTAATTGATTGTTGTGATGAGGGGATAGATAACTTGCTCCTTTGGCTTTATTGAGAGAAGCCTTTGCATTCCATGATGTTGTCCCATGATTATTGGACTCCTTATTCTACAAGATTGATCGACTCCTAAATCTTAAACCCTAAACCTTTAGATTCATTGAAATAATTTCCTGGGAGAGAGAGAGAGAGAGAGAGAGAGAGAGAGAGAGAGAAGTGATTAAAACCACACCACGATGGCACCGGTGGGATCAATCCACCATGCGAAACGAGCAGCCAAGAGCGCTGCAACAAGACCCACAGTGTTGGTCACGACATCGAAGAAATGGTCCTTGGCGTAGGCTCTCACAATCTCATTTTCATAGAGCCGGCAAAGTATCATTAAGAAGAACTTGACGATAGTCACCACTACCATAACACTTATTATCCAGATCTTCTTGTCACCGCTAAGATCGATGGTCGAATGCTGGGCGAAGCAATCAATAACCGTTTTAATGATGATGCATTTCATCAGCAATTCACTCTTACTTAGTATGCACACATAGTAGCTACACTCTCTACAGAGATGTCTAGTTTTCTTCAGAGATCTGCCACTCAGATTTCCTAACTTGTATGAAAGGTTTCATAACTCATTTTGATAATGATGCGTTTCATCAGCAATCTAGAGCTTCTTGCTATCTAGTATTTATACGTAGTAACTACAGTCTCTACATAACACATTGAGATGTCAGTGTGTTTGGTTTCCTACACAGATTTGCCACTCTAATTTTTAACTTGTATAAAATGTTTACACATTTGAAAGAGATCTCACATATGCATATTTTCAATCTCTAGAAAAGTTTTTCAATTAAAAAACACATGTTCTCTCACACTGAACCTGAACTTCCCATCCATTACGATTTCCATGATTCATTACCCAAAATGTATGCAGAACAATGCGGTAACGAGACTCGGCTTAGGATCAAACTTACTTTTGCTAGCAGTGTTCGTGCAGATTCGAGCAAGATTTGGAGACCCAAAGTAGCCATGACAGATGCAAAGACCAAAATACCCTAACAAAGAGAGTACAAAACAGACTATGGAATCGAGCTCTCTTATACATATATACACATACGCATACGCATACATACCACAGGTTGCATTCGACTTTTGCCGATTGGGTAAAGGTAAGGATTTGGACGCTTGATGGTGTGCGCAGTGAACCAGAGGATGAAACCGGAGAGGAGGTCCAGCAGGGAGTCGAGAGTAGAGGCGATGATGGCCAAGGACCCACTCTTCACTGACATGAACACCTTCAATGCAAACAGCAACATGTTGGCATAATTAGAGACATTTATAGCAAAGTTCTCCTTCTTCACCAAAGCTCGACGTTCCTCCTCAGCCTGCAATCAAGGTCACATGCAAACTTTAGCTCCAATCAAACTTTCTATCAATTAATCTATCTATCTGTCAGTCTATCCGTCTATCTGTTTGATTTTATCGAAATATCTATCTATACATCTTTCGGTATATCCATTCATCTATTCACCTATCTATTGATCCATTAATCCTGCTGGTTTCTGATTCAACCTGCACACTAGCGACAGATAAATTAAGTAAACCTAACTTAATCTCTCTGCTTATTTTTGGTTTTCGATCATATTATCTAGGTTTTGGTCACATACACAGTTAGAAAATGATGTACACCTGGAGGCGTTCTTCGTCTCCAGTAGCATTCATCTCCAGTACCAAAGCGTCCAGATCGTTGAATTCCTTCAATATCTCTCTCTGCTCACGATAATATTTGTCTAATCCTCTGCGTCTTCCTGAACACATGAATCTCTCTCTCTCTCTCTCTCAAATGACATAATTAGCCTAGGCGTACTGCTGAGAATCGGTATTCAAACCTAGAGTATCATGAATATAATGACAGATAATGCTCCTGCTCTCTCTTCTCTCTCTCTCAAATTAACATAGCTCACAACGATATTTGCCTAGGAATCAGAATTCCACGGCGTAAATGAAACATAAACACTAATGATATCAAGCAACGGGAAGCTCAAAGAGAAAAAAGCTATAGACGTAAAATTGTTCGAAACCGAACATAGAAGGCATGGAAATCAAGGAAGAGAACAGCTTTGAAGGGGACTACCTTGTAGAGATGCAGAGATTTTTGTGGGAAGCAACGATTACGGAAGGAAGATTTTTGTGGTAGATTAAAGAGGTGCAGAGATGAATTCAGCGGAAAAATAAGAGAAGAGATTGAGAAGGAAATCAAAGGAATGAAGAAATAGAATGGGATGAATGAAGGACGACTAACACTTCTCCACACGGAATGAAAAAACGATGGTCTGAGATGAGGAAGAGGATTCCGGAATAAGAAAGAATCGGAGATAAAGAAGAAGGATTCCGGAATAAGAAAGGATCGGAGATGAAGAAGATAATCCAGATAGAAAAAGGATTCAGAGATGAAGGACTCCGCGATGGGGAAAAAAAACTCAGAGATGAAGGCGAAGGATTCCGGAATGAAAAAAGATTCAGAAACGAAGAGGAAGGACGCCGGAATAAAAAAACGTTTCAGAGATGAAGAGGAAGGATCCCGGACTAGAAAACGTTCCAGAGATGAAGGAGAAAGCTTCAGATATAAAGAAGACGTCGGGGTATGGAATGAAAAAGGATTCAGAGATGAAGTGGAAGGATTCCGGGATAAAAACGATTCAGGGATGAAGTGGAAGGATTCCGGAATAAAAACGTTTTAGAGATGAAGGAGAAAAGTTCAGTCCGAGATGGAAGAAATATTACCTAGGGATTTCAAGCAATGATCGACGATGGCGCCGCAGCAGCAACACGAGGACGATTCCCAGCTCTGCAAAGTGCACTTATGCCGCTGCGGACATTCGTGATTCGTACTGTGAGGTAATGATGAGGTAACGGGATGGTCGAGACGAAGCTCAGAAGCTCTGATACGCCACGACTGGTCCTCATCAGCATCGCCACCATGACCATCACAGCAGCGTAAAGGTTCAGCAGCGGGGATTACATCTCCCGTCTGCGCGCAGTCTCCGTGCTCAAGCTGATTCGGATGCAGATGATTATGGTGATGATCCGACAAAGCGGCAATATGATCATGAGAAACCATCGCGAATGGTTTTGTTTTCACAGCCTCCGCGGATCAAACTGCAGAACAATGGAGGCACTCTCCCGCTAGCTGCAGCAAAGAGACCGCCGCAGAAGCCAAGCTATCCTGCGACGTACGGCGCAAGAGAAAGAGAAAGAAATCCAGGAACGCGAAGAGATTAGGGTTAGGCTTACACCGGCAACACAATCTTCGAACACAACACAAAAGCCTTCTCGGAGCATTTCTTAGCTACATGTTTCTTAGCAGCAATTTCGATCCACGACATGGAAGGAATACGAGGAGAGGAGCGGCGAAGACGAACCTGATGAGCATGAGTTCGTTCTTGGTTTCTCCTTTGCTGCGGAAGAAGCAGGAGCTCGTCGGTTTCCGGCGCAGCAGACGACAAAAACACGGAAGAGTTTGGAAGCCTTGGGAGACCAAGCATGTCCTTTCAACCTTGCGAAGCAATGGAAGAATTAGGGTTAGGGTTAGGGTTAGGGTTAGGGTTTCGCAGTCTGAGGTATGGCTATGGCGGACTGGGACAGATATCTGGAAAATGCGCCAACATTAATAATAATAATAATAGAGAAAATATAATAATAATAATAATAGAGAAAATATAATAATAATAATAATAATTATTATTATTATTATTGTTGTTGTTGTTGTTGTTTATAATAATAACAATATTATTATTATTGTTATTCTTATCATATATTATTATATATTATTGTTGTGATTATTGTTGCTTCTATTATTATTAATGATAATAATTAGTTGGGAGGATTAAACCAAAACGCCTAACCAAATTCTTAATTACATTGTAGCGCTTCCTCAAATCGGAAATTACAAATTAACGCCTAATCTTATCTCTCCACTCGACGAATCGAAACACCCGATTTAGTTCCCGCTAGTATCGATTCCACTCCTGATCGCTTCCCACTGATCTGATCCCCGATCGATTCCCTTATCAGATTTTTATCTGCAGAGGCGTCGGGAAGTTCGGAATCCAACCGATCGATTCACGCGTGAATTTTAGCACGCGATCAAACGACTGAGCGTTAATTGATCGATCGATTTGATGTTAATTGAGCTCACAATGAATCGATTCAGTGTTAGTCAATCAATGGGCGCATTATTCTTAAAAAAAACTGGGCGTTAATTTGTGATCTCTTGTTTTTGCGGGTGTTAAAATTTAGTTTATAATTTTGATAAGCGTTTGTTTTTTTTGTCAATTCTCCCTGATTATTATTATTACTAGGACGGAGAGTAATTAAAAATCGGCATTTTCGAGAGAAACAATTTCTGCTTGAAAAATACAAAATTGGGTGAAATAAATAAAATAGATCGGAATTCAAATCTAGAAAAAAGGCGGGAAATAAAAATGGGAAGAAGACGAGGCTATGGAGCTTCTGCAGATTTCTTCGAGGCTATGGATCTTCTGCAGATTTTTGGCGGCTATGGATCTTCTGCAGATCTTTGGTGGCTATGGAGTTTCTGCAGATGTTGAAGCTATGGAGCTTCTGCAGATATGGCGGCTGTGGTGCTTCTACATGCTATAGAACTTCTGCAGATTTTTGGCGGCTATGGATCTTCTGCAGATCTTTGGCGGCTATGGATCTTCTGCAGATCTTTGGCGGCTATGGATCTTCTGCAGATCTTTGGCGGCTATGGAGTTTCTGCAGATGTGGAAGCTATGGAGCTTCTGCAGATATGGCGGCTGTGGTGCTTCTACATGCTATAGAACTTCTGCAGATTTTTGGCGGC
>JBBBWG010028643.1:115623-135332 GCA_037176905.1 Azolla pinnata
GGTCAATGTATTATTTCGTTTCTCATTTTCTTGCCATCGTCGTCTTCTTCTTCTTCTTCTTCTTCTTCTTCTTCTTCGTCCTCTTTCTCTAATGCTTGTTCCGGCTTTCAACGTGAATCTCGACCATCGCCGACATGTCCGGATTTCTCTGCTCTTGGCTTCCCGATCCTCTAAGCGCTTTGTGCTCTCTTTTTTATTATTATCAGTGGGATATTTTTGTTGGAGACTCTTCCTGACTTGAAGATTGAAAGTGCTCTGCTCTGATTCCATGGAAACTGTCCTGTATGTGTATTATTGATTGCTCGATCTCGATTTCGAAATTTTGAGATTCTGGAAAAATTCTCCCTGAGCTGGAGACTTTCATCACCGGACGGTAATCCAGAAACAAAATCCTAGAAAATTTGCACACATTTTCTTCTCACCGGTTTCTTCTAAAAATAAACTAATGCTATTTTCTTCTCACCGGTTTCTTCTCACCGGTAATGCTATTTCGCTAGGGACGCATTGTCTAAACAGATCTGTTATTGTACGTAGGCTTTCTGTTTAGTCGAGAATACATTTCTTGATTCTGATCTGTTTTGAGATCAATTTGATTTCTATTCCGCATTTTTTCTTAAAAGTAAAGAAATTTTTTTGTCTAGAAGGTATGAGCATAAATTTCAATATGACTTTCTATCTAGAATTGAATCTTCTGAATAAAACAAATCACGATATTCTAGAAATAACAGCTTTCTAGAGGAGGCTTCCTATTTAGAAATAAATATTCAGCTTATTTTCTCGTCTCCTTTACTTTTCATTGTGGAAGGTCAGTTTTACGCATTCTAGGAAAGTCTGTTTATCTAGGATAATTGCGTCTCCTTTCTTCTTGTGAGGTTTCTGGACAATTTATGTACTGCGAATTGACCTACAAATACACTTCTCCATTATGAGAGGTTTTTCTTCTGGAGTTTCTAATATTCATTCTAAGTATCGCAATCCTTTTTCTTTGTCCGCACCTACAGAAGCTAAGTAGAATTGCAACCAGTCGCTTACAAAAGGAGCTCAAAGAATGGCAGCAAAGTCCTCCTGCTGGATTCAAGTACAAAGCTTCTGATGATCTTCAAAGGTACTTTTCTCCGGGTGAGTCTTTTAATTAGAACTATGTGTGTTTGAGCTTTGGCTTTATGATGGATTTGGATGATCATCAAGTATTGTAAAAGAAGGTGGGGAGTTCAGGATATGATAACGTAGTTTATACCTACACATGCACCTCAATAAAACATCAAAAGGCAAAAAACCCTCTTATGAGTGGTGCTGGGAATACACATTGTTTAATAACTAGCTTTGGCTTCCGAATGATTCTTTAACTAATGAGAATGAACTGCTACCTGATTTATGGGTTTAGTACATTCAATCTGTGTGTTCTAAGTAACTTTTCTTTGAGGGTCAGTCTTATGGCTAATTTTTGATGGTGTGAGGGTATCACAACCAGGTAACCAGTAATATTACTGTTTTATTATTTTGCTGTGATGTTTGTTGTTTAGGGATGATCATTATGATACATAGGAAAACATACTTTTAAATGAAAACATCCATAGGAAAGGGCACCAAGTTTTGACACCAGTAGAATGTCATAGTCAGTTTTCAGGAGCATTCTAGCTTCTTGGATATAATTGATTAGTAGGGACTAGAGAAATTTTGAGTTATGTAGAACTTTTCTGTTGTTGGATTAATATATAATGGTTTCACGTGAGTTTTATGACCCCTGGAAACTCTGTAGGTTGGTTCTAGCGTCTTGTTGCTTCTAACTTTCTAATGACGACTTCGTTCTTTGAATCAAATAAGGAGAACAATGTAAGGATATCAAAATTTGGGTTCACAAAACCTCATGCCATCATAACTCAAAAGTAAAGAGGGCAATGGAAGCTGAAGAAGATAATAGCAGATGTATTAATGTGTTTGACCTATCATACATTCCCGAACTTTGTTAGTCTGTAGGAAACAGCCCCTGGATTTATTGTGATTAGAAATCGTTTGTAAAGTGGAGAAACTCAACTGAGATTTTAAAGATCATTGCATTGAAGAAGCAGATCTATTGGAAAAACGAGCTTGAAACAGCTCACTCCAAACACTTTGACTCTATATATAGCTTTTTTGGCAAATTTAAAATCAAGATAAGACAACATAGATGAAAGCCAACTCCATAAAATGATTACCATAGCTCCTCAACCATTGAACTTTCTGATTCTACAGCTACAGAACTGGCTTTAATTCAGTATTGTATTTTCCAAAGTGAGCACATGCGTTTCATGATTGGAAGATGCAAGTCTACTTATTGCCTGGCAAGCTTCAATTACTCACTTGAGAACAGTGACTGCTTTATATTGTTGGGGAAAAATATAAGTTCCGTTTAATTATATGCCATTTAGGGTGAATGTTTATATCTACTTGTTGGAGAAGGTTGCTGGATGCTATAGGTGGAGAAAATGAAACAAGGAAGTCTTTGTATTTATTGGCTCTAATTATTTTTAATATTTGTATTAATTGATCCTAGATGGACGATAGAGATTACAGGAGCCCCAAGTACTCTATATGAGAATGAGATTTATCATCTTCAAGTTGACTTTCCAGCAAATTATCCCATGGAGGCACCTCAGGTACAGAAAAGTAATATGACATTATCGTGCATCCAATGATGAATGTGTTATAATGATCAAAACAGAAGATATTTAGTGTTGAAATGGTTCACATACAGGTCATTTTTACGCAAAATGCACCACTTCATCCCCATATATACAGTAACGGGCATATTTGCTTAGGTGAGTTTTTGTGTAGTTTACTTGTTTTTTTTACATTTTGTATGATGGTCTTTTAATCCTGAACTCAGCTACAATTTTAGAAAGTTCATTTCCTGTCTAAGGTCTCTTACTATACCAAGTGTGTTTTTCTGTATGTCTTAAAAGTATCTAGATTAATCAAGATTCATATTCTTAAGACCAAGTCTTACTTACAGCTTTGTTACTTGCATCATTCTGTATTGTCATAAAATAACACGATTTATCAAGATCCATATCCCCCCCCCTCTCTCTCTCTCTATTTCTCGCTCTCTCACTCTCGCTCGCTCGCTCGCTCTCATTGTAAGACCAAGTCCTACTTACAGTGTTCTTATTGAGCAAATATTAACGAGTAGAAACCCATAGCATTATTCATGCTTAATTGATTTCATAGAGTAAGAAAACTTCTTATACTACTATGTTTTACTAATGGATGTGTGCTATTGTGTTTTTGTGTGTGATCTTGCAGACATATTATACGATTCTTGGTCCCCTGCAATGACTGTCAGCTCGATTTGCATGAGCATATTGTCCATGCTATCGAGCTCAACTGAGAAAGTAAGTTACACAGAAAGTTCACATAGGAAAAGAGTACAACATAGAAAAATTTAAGAACCATTTGCTCTTTTTCCACCACATTTGTTTATTCCAGCCACTTTTTATAAGTTCATATGTAAATGGATGTGAACCAATATTTGTTCATTCTACAGGCTAGGCCGGCGGACAACGATCGATATGTGCTTAATTGTAGGAATGGCAGGTCTCCAAAAGAGACCAGGTGGTGGTTCCATGATGACAAAGTGTGAAGATGGATGCAGACGGGATGTGTAATATGTGTCATGTACTTGCCCTTTATGTACAACTAGCGAAAAAAATAGCAATATGCAGAATGCCCAGAACCATAAGAAAAACAAGATTCCTTGATTCTTAGCTGTCTCTGTAGATCAGGGAATATGCTTTGACCTTACGCAAACTGTTATAAACGAAGCAAAGATTTAGAAGAATCACCACTTTCTAATGACTTGATCGCAGAGACACCTGGATATGGCTTGATTTTCTGAGATTTCAATAAACTTGTGAATATTACGTGGGGAATGAAAATGGACGTTTTATTTGCAGCATTTCAAATCGGTGTTTCATGGTGATTGTGAGTAATTCTTTCCATGGTATATGTATATATAGATATATATCATGGTGAAGCAATAATGATGTCTACTTATATTGTTTCTTTCCTTAACCTTTGCTATGAAGTTGTATGTTCAGGTTGTCTATTTTGAAGGCATGTTATTGTATTTTGGTGTAGTTGGGGTGGCATTTGCTATGAAGCTAGATCATCAAATAGCAAGCTAATGTTTGGGTTTCAACAATCTCAGCATATTTAGCAGCATGATAACACTTGCTGTCGGAAGCTTATTGATGTCAGAGATTCAGTTGGGCCTGTTTTGTAAGGCTCTCTGGAATGGCTAGAGTTTGCTATATTCATGTGGATTATGACAATGCTAATTTGGTTGACCAATGAAGATGTTTCGATGGTTAATTCCTTCCTTTCGAGCTTAGGTGTATGATTTTATCTTAATGATTTCATTCATTTTGCCTCCATCATAGAGATTTGAGTTGAGAGCGAATGGCAAAGGCAAGGCCGAGTAACCAATACATACAACATTTGTACTAGGACTATCGAAAATAAATTCTACGCAAAATGATTCCGTCCATAGCAAGAGATGTAAGGACAATTCCAAAGTTGGTGTGTGTTGGAGCGGCACTGCCTACGCTTGGCTTAAGAAGTTGGATCAAGCTTAATCTGTGTTGATCGGCAAGGGCCTAGAAGAGTTGGATAAAACCTAATTTGGATCGATAAGCTTGGGCTCAATAGGCCCCTCTGCTTGTTGATTGAATTAAGCATGATCACTTACGTAATGTCTGAGGAATGAAATCCTCGACTCTATCTATCTGTCTCTGTCTCTGTCTCTGTCTCTGTCTTTCTCTACATACATATACATACATGCACACAAAGAAAAGATGCATTTTCAACATATGTTTAATGAGGATGGAGCTAGGCTCCGAGAGCAATCTGGGATTTGCTTGCGTAAAGAGAGGCAGATCGAATCCTCGTATAAAATCGGGCGATATAAAAAGCACGCCATTACCGGTGCAGTGCAGGTGAACTGTATGTGGATATGCAGGAGAAACAATATATGTATGTATGCATGTATGTATGTGCTCGCTCAATCATCCACTCCATGTGTGTCATGCATGTATGCATGCGTTTCATCTATGTGCTGCATGAATGTACATGTGGCATATGCACATATGTACATATGCATGTATGTATGTGTGCATGTATGTATGTGTGTGCATTGTATGCGTGCATGTGTTGTATGCGTGCATGCATCTATGTGTGCATGTATGTATGTGTGCATGTATGTATGTGTGCATGCATGTATGTGTGCATCTATGTATGTGTGCATGCATCTATGTGTGCATGTATGTATGTGTGCATGCATGTATGTGTGCATGTATGTATGTGTGGATGCATGTATGTGCGCATGTCTTGTATGTATGCATGCATGTATGTGTGCATGTATGCATGTATGTATGTGTGCATGTATGTATGTGTGCATGTATGTATATGCATATGTGTGTGTACAAAGACTTCTTCTTCTTCTTCTTCTTCTTCTTCTTCATTCTTCTTCTTCTGCTGCTGCGGCTGCTGTTGCTACTGTCGTCTTCCTTCTCTGCCTGCACAGCTGCTTTCGAATCCGAGGTAAGCCTTTCTTACTTGCTGTTTGCTTCTTTCTCTGTGCTCATCATCATCCCTCTACAGAGAGAGGGTGCCTAGGAGAGATTGAGAGACGTTTGGGAGAGATTGGGGATTCACTGGCAATATGAAACCCAGACGGACTCTCTCACCTCCCCCGATGCAGAGGCGGTTACAGCAAGGGTTTTAGGGTTTTCCGCGTGCTTGACAGTGGAGTCTTTCTGTGATGTGTCCTTCCGAGGAACTAACAATGGGAGGACTGAGACCTCACACCGCCAACAGCCATAGGAGGTGAAGCAAAGATGGAGTATGTGTAGAAAATAGCCCGGGGGGGGGGGGGTGGGGGGGTGTTGGAGGCACAGATGTTGAGCTTCCATCCTGATGATCAAGCAGATGAGCTGCCTCCCCCACTTCTTGTACCCGTTCATGAAAGCAAGAAAGACGGAAAGATGGCAAAGAAAGGAAGACAGAAAGATGGAAAAGGACAGCAGGAAGGATGTACCAATTTCCTGTAAAGGCTAACATGGCCCATGAGCACAGGAGAGCAGAGAAAGATAAGAGATCTAATACACTTGGTGGAAATTTGCCCCTACATAGCTGGTGCTGCAGTTTCCATAAATCTATGGATCTATCTATATGTATGCAAGGCATTGCTTTCATGTGCATATTATTCATGCTTACAGACCTACATATATGCATCTACATAGATGGATGGATGCACACAAGACACATATGTGCATGCATGCATTGTTTATGCTGTTTTTGCTGCGTTCCTTTATACGATACTATAGCTATGTGCGGATGCGGAGTGTATGTACATAGGCATCTTGAAAGAATCCTTTCGTGGAGTGTGATTATCTTTTGGTCGGCCTCTAATTTCTGACGGCGATTCTATCGTTTTCGACCCGAATGAACTGGGAACTCATACAGTGGAGAGTATTGACAGTATGCATGGTAGCATATGGAAAGTAGGAAGATATAGATTTCATGAATCCACACTAAGTGCACAAGATATACCTAGTACCCATATCCCATGTCTGTTTAGAAAGAATCTCACGAATGCCGAGAAGACAAGCTTGTGAACTATGTATGGAGCAATTTGCTTCTCTGGTTGTCTATCTGTGTCAAAATAAGCAGGATTGCCGATCAGTACCCATATCCTATGTCTGTTTAGAAAGAATCTCATGAATGTTGAGAAGAGAAGCTCGTGAATTATGTATGGAGCAATTTGCTTTTCTGGTTGTCTATTTGTGTCAATATAAGCAGGATAGCCGATCCATGTCTTTTCCTGGGCACCATAGCAGCAGCAGCAGCAGCAGCAGCAGCAGCATGAGCTCCTTCAATCTACACAGCGTCTTTGACGATTTCGATGCGAACAAGGATGGGCTTCTCACGATCGAGGAGATCTGCGAATGGATGAACAGATCAGGCGTGCAGCTGAACAAGGGGAAGCTGTCGGAGCTGGTGAAGAGGTGCGATTGGAACGGCGATGGATGCTTGGATTTCAAAGAGTTTGTGACATTCAATTCGATCTTGGAAGAGCACGGGGTGAAGGCATCGGCGGATGAGAAGGCTGTTGACGGTGATGGTGATGGTGATGGTGATGGTGATGGTGATGGTGATGGTGATGGTGAGGATGAGATGAGGGAAGCATTCTCTGCGTATGATGAGGATGGAAATGGCTTCATCACTCCCGAAGAGCTGAGGCGAGCTCTTATCGACCTCGGCTTGATTTCATCAGCAACAACCAGCATGGAGAGGGTGGAGAGCATGATCCGCAAGGTCGACAAGGATGGGGATGGTCAGGTGAACTTTGCTGAATTCGAGACCATGTTGAATACGCAACGGTAAGGAAAAGGCCAAGGAGGAAGAAGAAGCCTTCTTCTTCCATGGTGCCCTCAAGCCATAGCTGGGAAGGCATGCCTTGTTTTACAGCAAAACCTGTGTCAAAGAGAGGAGGAGCTTGTAAACGGAAAGGCCGAAACCTTGCCGCAATACAGAAGAAAGGAATGACAAGACTATAGTTTGGATGGAATAATCCATGCATTTCAACCTTCTATGCAAATATATGGACTCTTTAACTCTTTGCGCTGCGAATGCTTTCTGGTCGGAAACCCGTATGTTCGATTGATCAGAGAGATCGAAGGAATTAGCCTTAATTTTTGGTGTTCTGTTGGGGCATCATGGATTCTTGGTATTGGATCTCTTTGACAGACGGTTGAACTCGTCAGACAGACTGCATCGGTATTCCGTCGGTTTTTTCGAGGTGATCTGTTCCTTTTGTTTTTTTTACTTGCTTTGCTTGGGGTCTTATAATTCCATTCAATTAGAGGAGTATGTGTGGCCATTGTTGTGTTAGTAGTAGAGGCTTGAAACCCTGAAACCTCAAACCCTAGAAAGAAAGAAAGAAAGAAAGATCTGTTAACGTCTTCTGAGACCAAATTTGGCCCATGAGACAAAAGATACAACAGCGAGATGTGTACCCAATCATCCAAAGTACAAAAAAAATGAAAAACAAACAAGAGAGCAGCAAAACCCTAAACCCTAAACCCTAAACCCTAAACGCTCGACTCCGTCTTGTAAATGTTCTCTACTATGTTCCCTCCTCCTCCTCCTGCTCTTGCTCATCGTTAAGCTCCTCCTCCTCATCGTCATCATGATGATCATCTTCAGCAACAGAACAGCAGCAGTAGCAGAAGCTTGAAGCCCTAAAACCTTGAACATTAAAAGCCAAACCCTAAACTGTAAAAACTTGCCCAGTTATGCTTTGGAATTGCTCTCATCTATGTTCCATCATCATCATCATCATCAGCATCATCATCATCATCATCATCATCATCATCATCATCATCATCATCATCATGAGGAGCAGCCTGAAGCCCAAACCCTAAACAGTAAACACCCAGCGTTGCGCCGAACTATTCTCTTCTATGTTCCACCACCACCACCACCATCTTTTCATCATCATCATCATCACCATCGTCATCATCAACCATCATCACCACCGTCACCATCACCATCATTGCCATCGTCATCATCGATCACCAACATCATCATCATCAACACCATGGTTGCTAGCAGCATAAGCTTGAAACCCTAAGAGCCCAAACCCTAAACCCTAAACGTTTGGGCTGTTCTCTCTGCTATGTTCCACCACCACCACCATCATCATCATCATTAATCACCAACCACCATCGCCATCATCATTATTACTACCAGTAGCACCAACATCATCATCATCATCATCATCATCATCGCTACTCTCATCATCTTCAACAACATCATCAACCACCACCACCACCATCACCATCACCATCATCATGATCAATCATCACCGACTACCATCACCATCATCATCATCACTACCAGTAGCACCAGCATCATCATCATCGCCACCGTCATCATCTTCAACAACATCATCAACCACCACCATCATCATCATCATCAATCATCACCAACTACCACTGCCATCATCATCATCACTACCAGTAGCACCACATCATCACCATCATCATCATCGCTACTCTCATCATCTTCAACAACATCATCAACCACCACAACCACCATCATCATCATGATCAATCATCACCGATTACCATCACCATCATCATCATCACTACCAGTAGCACCAGCATCATCATCATCGCTACCGTCATCATCTTCAACAACATCATCAACCACCATCACCATCATCATCATCAATCATCACCAACTACCATCGCCATCATCATCATCACTACCAGTAGCACCATCATCATCATCATCATCATCATCATCATTATCATCATCATCATCATCATCATCATTATCATCATCATCATCGCTACTCTCATCATCTTCAACAACATCATCAACCACCACCACCACCACCATCACCACCATCATCATCATGATCAATCATCACCGACTACCACCACCACCATCATCATCATCACTACCAGTAGCACCAGCATCACCATCATCATCATGATCATCATCATGATCATCATCATCGCTACCGTCATCATCTTCAACAACATCACCACCACCACCACCACCACCACCTCCACCATCATCATCATCACTACCAGTAGCACCAGCATCATGATCACCATCATCACCATCTCCACAGTCATCATCTTCAACAACATCATCAACCACCACCACCACCACCATCATCATCATCACTACCAGAAGCACTAGCATCATGATCACCATCATCACCATCGCCACCGTCATCATCTTCAACAACATCATCAACCACCACCACCACCACCACCATCATCATCGTCATCATGATAACCATGGTCACCATCACCACCATCACCATCATCACCATCACCATCATCATCATCATCTTCGTCTTCTTGGAGAAATGCCCAATGAATTGAAAATGGAGAAGCATATTATCAACCATAATAACCGCCGGTTTTCCCCGGCCGTCAGAAAAACCCTAAACCGTCTCCTTCCTCCGTCTTACTGTTCCGTCTCCGCTTCTTCTGTTCCTGTTCGCTCTGCTCTGCGGCTCTCTCCGCATGAAGGAGCGGGAGAGAGCTCGCTCTCTCCGCCATGGCTGCGACCAGATCGATCCTCCACGTCCTGGAGACTTACCAGAACTCTCGCCTCGCCTTTGTTCAGTCTGTCTCAGAGCTCGCCATTAAACCACAGGTACTCATCATCATCATCTGCATCATCATCATCGCCGCATCTTCTTCTTCTTCTTCTTCTTCTTCTTCTTCTTCTTCTGCTTCTTTTGCTTCTGCGTCGTCATCATCATCTTCATCTTCTTGAAATCCTTCTTCTTCTTCTTCTGCTTCTCTTGCTTCTGCGTCGTCATCATCTTCTTCATCTTCTTGAAATTCTTCTTCTTCTTCTGCATCATCATCTTCTTCATCGTCATCTTCTTGAAATTCTTCCTTCTTCTTCTGCATCGTCATCGCCACTCTTCTTCTTTTTCTTTATCTGCCTGAAATTCTTTTTCTTCTTCTGCATCATCATCATCATCATCATCATCATCATCACCGTCTTCTTGAAATTCGTCTTCTTCCTCTGCATCGTCTTCATCTTCATCTTCATTATCTTGAAATTCTTCTTCTTCTTCTTCTTCTTCTTCTTCTTCTTCTAAATCATCATCATCACTACCATCTCTTGAAATTCTTCTACTACTACTACTTCTTCTTCTTCTTCTTCTTCTTCTTCTGCATCAACATTTTCTTGAAATTCTTCTTCTTCTTCTGCATCAACATTTTCTTGAAATTCTTCTTCTTCTTCTGCATCATCATCATCATCATCACCATCACCACCATCACCACCATCATCATCGCTGTCGTTATCATCACCACCATCATCACCATCTTCTTCTGCTTCTTCTTTTTCATCGTAATCGCTGCTTCTTCTACATCACTGTCATCACCATCTTCATCTTCCACATCATCATCCCCGCCATCTGCTTCGATTCCCATTCACTCCACCTCATTCACTCTCATCAGATCTCTTCTGAATCTGCATTGCCGTTTTCACTTCCGTAAATGCTTGTTTCGATTGACACACTTCCTTGAAATCATTCCTTTTGACAAATCTTCCCTTCTTGAAAAGCTTATTTTTCTCATGACACAAAATCTTCAGTCTTTTCCTGAAAAACATGCTCCAGACGGCAATGGTTTTTCCCTCGAGTGTTTGTGTGTGCATCTGCGTCTTTCTTGGCAGTATGCGGAGATTCTCTGCAATGCTCAGGTCGTGGAGTTCCTGAAGCCTCTACTCGTCGACACAATCCCGCAAGTGCAGCAGTTGGCGTCATTGGCGCTAGCACGGCTCGCGAGCTCCAGTGAGGAGCTAGCGGCAGCGATCGTGATGCAGGGGATCCACATTCAAGCCATCAATTCACTGAAGTAAGTACAAAAAGAATCGATCGGTTGATACATACATACGTCTGTCCTGTCTGAATTCATTGAAGTATAAGCACAGAAGAATTGATCGATCCACAAACATACATATATCTGTCTTGTCTGAATTCACTGAAATAAGTACAAAAGGAATCAATCGATCCGCAAACATACATGCATACATCTTTCTTGTCCTAATTTGACTGAATTAAGTACAAAAAGAATCGATCGATCCGCAAACATACATACATCTGTACTCTTGCCTGAACACCCTAAGTACAAAAGGAATCGATTGATCCATAAACATATATATACATCTGTCTTGTTTGAATTCACTGAAATAAGTACAAATGAATCGGATCAATCCATCCATGAACACACATACATCAATGTTGTCTGAATTCACTGAAATAAGTACAAAAGAATCGATCGATTCGCATACGTACATACATCTATCTTGACTGTGAATGGAGTGGAAGCCACTGCCGGTTTCCTGAAACCCCCTTTTCATTGCCATGCTTGGCAGGGAGCTCGATCGATACAGCAAGAAGCCGGCGGCTCACGTGCTGGATGCCATAGCCAAGCACACTCCAGAGCTTGCACGGGCTGTTGCAGATGCAGGGGCTGTTCAGCAGCTCGCACTCTGCCTCGAGGAGTTTGATCCGGCTGTTCGAGAGATCGGAGCTTCAGCGCTGGGGAACATCGCCAGCCATAGCCCGGACCTCGCGAGCATTGTGGTGGATTCTTGCGCTATCCCGCTGCTAGTCCTCTGTGTTCAGGTCGGTGCCTCGAAAACCCTGAAAAGACAAGATTTTTTGCAAGAGGATGAATCAGACATTCTGATCGCATCTGACTAATATTGTTCGTCTTTCGTTTATTCGTGGATTTGTCAGGAATCTGACTTGCAGCTGCGCCGAAGCAGTGTTTGGGCACTAGGAGAAGTGGCAAAGCATGGGCCCGATCTGGCGCAATCCGTGGCTGATGCGGGCACACTACCTCTGGTCCTGCCACTGATTGCTACCACCCACATCGACGATGATGCGAGATCGAAACGGCATGTAAGAATTGATGTATAGTAGCTAATTGTGGCATGTTTGGGAACGCTTTCGAAAGGGTTGAGAAGGCATGGGAATGGGGAACAGAACCGCTATACCCCAGAAATCAAGAAGAAGAGGTGATACGTGATAACGGATCGATTATCCTGTATTCATCAGCTATGTTAGTGTTTTCCCATTCCCATGCTTTCACCCAAATAGATAGACAGATTTGTGTGCTTAAAAGTACATAAATCCATTGAACCCTTTGAAATGGTCGAGAAAGCATGGGGATGTGGAACAGAAGAGCTGTATCCGAAGAATCAAGTCGAAGAGATTATCGCGATAACTACTCGATTATCCTGTATCCATTAGCTATGTTAGTGTTTTCCATTCCCATGCTTTTTTGACACCCAACTAGATTTTATGTACTTATTGTGTGTTAGCCGACATAAATGCTATACATGCATGTCAAAAGACTGAAACTCCATAAGCTTAATGTGATTGAAAGGCATGCAATCTGCTGAGCTCGATCGCAAAGCACTCTGCCAACTTGGCGCAGGTAAGCTCCCGATTCTCTTCTTCTTCCTTTTTTTCTTTCCGTCACACAGAGCCGATCTCGAATTACACGTCATCCATGCTCCATCATAGTCCATGGTTGGTGTGTTCATGACAACGATGCATATGTCGTAGATCGCATACGGTGTATTCGATTCACAGTATTACGTGTCATCCATGCTCTGTCGTAGTCCGTGGTTGGTGTGTCCATGACAACGATGCACATACTGTAGATTGCATACAGTGTACTCGGGACCACTGCGTCATGTCTGTATGGTCATTTTCCGGCCTTTCCACGGCTCATCTTGTTTTGTTTGACAACGTCGGTATATACTCGGCTTGCGCTTTTCTCTGGCACAGATGGTGGTGGCGATCGGCGTGTTTCCGGGCATCTTCATGGTGTTGAAAGACGGAGATCCTCAAGTGAGAAGGGCCTCTTCAATAGTGATCAGGGAGGTGTGCAAGCACACGGTTGAGCTGGCGCGGGTGGTGATGAGCGGCGGCGGCGGGGCGGCCATCGTCGAGAACATCGCCGAAACACGCGGCAGCGAACGGCTACCTGGTATATATGCATATGAACCGATAAAACCCGCCCAATATTTACGCTCGCGAATCTTGTCAAAATTCGAGTTCAGCGTGTTTCGATTCTCTCGTGGGCCTTTGTTTTTTCTTGTTTTTTTACTGTGTCAAGAATAGTATGAACCTGCGCGAAACCGCGGTAGAGATGAAGCCGAGCTGTATATGAGCATCTTCTCGGACTAGCGATGGTATTGCAACTGTTGGCTTATCGCGCTTGTGATTGTGTTGTGTGTTTTTGTTTTTGTTTTTTTTTTTTCGGTTTCGCTTGGGGCGGAAAACACGCCGAACCCAACACCCAAGGTATCATGTCGATCGGGCACATTGGCGCGCTCGACGCCGAGCTGGCGGCCACCGCGATCGACCTCAACGGATTCCCGCCCCTTCTCGACGCAATCGACAATGAGGAGGAGGATCACATCAAGAGCGCTAGCGCATGGTCGATCGGTCAGATCAGCAAGCATGGCCCCTCCCATGCTCTCGCAGCTGCCCGAGCCGGCGCCCTCCCGAAGCTGCTCTCCGCGCTGCTCCATCCCTCGAGCTCTGCGGACCTCCGCGGCAAGTGCCGCAGAGCTCTCGGAGCTCTGCTTCCTCACCTCGCCCATCTCGAACCCCTCGACTCGCTGCTCCAGGTCGGTATCACCAGCCCAGATCCTCCTCTGATTTCGCCGCAATTTAGGGTTTTAGAGTTTGGGTCTTAGGGTTTATGGTGTAGGGCTTAGGGTTTAGAGTTTAGGACTTAGGGTTTAGGGTTTAAGGTTTAGGGCTCAGGGTTTAGGACTTAGGGTTTACGGCGTAGGGCTTCGGGTTTAGGGTTTACGTTAAACCCTAAACCGGGCCTTTTGTTCTCTCGATGTTCTGACTTCCGACTTGATTGACCTTGTTGGTGCTGATCCGGCTCGATTGTGCTTGGCCAACCTTTGCCGATGAAAGAAGCACCGACTCGATTGTGCTTGACCAACCTTCGCCGATGGGTCTTCTTCCAGTCTCTTTTCTGAATCTTGCCTCGGCTTTGTCGCTCTAAACTCGATTGTAGCTCAACCCTTCGGTTTGGGGTTCAGGGTTCAGGGTTTAAGGGTGAAAGGTAAACCCTAAACCAGGCCTTTGACTTCTGTCTCGATTGACCTTATTGGTTCTGATCGTAACTCGATTGTGCTTGACAACCATTGCCGATGGGTCTTCTTCTGGTCTCTTCTCAGAGTCTGCGCTTGTTGAACTTTGTCGCTCTGACTCGATCATCATTTTTATCATCATTTCAAGGGCCCGGCGATGCCAGAGGATATCCTGGAGCTGGTCATCCGGCAGCTTTCCAAGATCCTTGTGGAGGAGCCAGATGCGAGGACCAGGTTTGTGGCTTCCGGAGGGTTCGAGAAGCTGCAGAAGCTGCACCATCTCGATGCAGGGACGGAATCGAGAAAGCTCGTGGATCGCATCAACAGTGCCTATCCTATCGAGATCGTGCACTATTACTCCCCCGAGTATTCCCAAGTGCTGCTCCAGAGCATCCCAGGAAGTGAGGCTCAGCTATCAGCCGAACCGCAACTGGCAACTCCTCCCAGCCCACACTCCAATTGTACAAGCGCATCTCGATGATTCTTTTGTTGTATAAAAGATCTTTCTTCTTTCCTCAACTGAACCATTTGATCCTGTTGAGATCACTGGCTGTGGTCCACAGGCCTGTGCTGTTGAATCTCGATCCTGTCACGTTACTGAACTCTTGATTCATCTGTCGAATCTCGAGCTGCCGATTTTTTATGTTCTTGGATCTCGATGCATATCAGGTTATCGGACCTCGATCAGCAAAAACTGGAATGAGAAGAAGAAGAAGAATGAAGAAGAAGAATATCGGTCTAGATATGCCGTGTGATTGAATCCGATCGATCAGTAGATGCCGTGTGATTGAATCCGATCGATCAGTAGATGCCATGTCATTGAATCCAGATTGATACATAGGTGCCAGATTTCGATCGGTTGACAGACTAGTGTTGGATTTCGATCGATAGATCGGGTAATCAAATATTTGATCAAAATCATGTTGAGTTGAACTTAACGAAACAAGAAGAAACCAAGAAATTTAGGGTTTAGCCCTACAACTAAAAAACCCTAGACCTCAAGCTCTCCAACCAAACCATAGGTAGTGCATGCATGTAGAGCCAGGTCATCATCGCCAACACCATCATCACCATCATCATCATCATCAGTAGCAACACCATCATCATCATCATCAGTAGCAACAGGAGCTTGTCTGTGAGTAAATCCATGGCGATGGCGAGTCCACTAGTGTCCTCTAATCCGAGGAATATATTGGGATATCTTGCAGCAAAGGCTGTTTTGAGGTCACTCGCCATCTAGTGTCCTCTAATCCGAGGAATATATTGGGATATCTTGCAGCAAAGGCTGTTTTGAGGTCAATGTCGAACGCTTTCATATCGGGGCCCAGTCTAACAATAGCAATGTAGATCACACCATGATGCAGCTCAAGGTTGGCTGCACTGAGATCACTGGGAAGAAATCAATTACAAACTACGATTCGAACTGCCTCCTCTCTTTCTTCTACCGTATATTTATAGGTATTATTCTCCTAAGATGCTATTACAGGAGACAAAAGTGTGGAGTAATTGATGTTTTGTGTATCCATTCAATCTATTAGAGTACATTCCTAAATAGGAATAGAATGAATATATTTAACGTCTTTCTTGGGCTAACATGGCTCATGCGACAAAAGCATATCCACTCATCTATGAGAGTATAATAGTTAATGTTTGTATATCCACTCATCCATGAGAGTACAAGGACAATTTTCAACACAAACTTATGCCACTTTAACACGGTTCTCCCGAAAAATTGTAGATGGTTTCCCTTGCTCATTTTCTGCAGGCTATGTTGACAGCATTTCTTGGCCTTCTATGTTTTAAGTTTTGGACGACCTCCTCGAAAGTATTACGTGCTTTGTTTTGTTTGCTGCGGACGTCCTACAGAGATCGAAATCCCCCATTACAATCTGTTCTCGGAAGTCGTTCTGAACTTGGAAGAGCAGATTCCAGCGTGTGAAAAATCTCTTGTTCAGACGAGTGAATTTGAGAGCAGGCAGATCACAAACCCTAAACCCTAAACCCTAAACCTAATACAGATGGTAGCCAAGGGTATAATTCAATGTATTAATTTCAGATTGCTCAACAAAATTTGAAATAGTTTTTGTTTGAATGCAAATATAGCCGTTGTGGGCAAACTGGCCTGCATGCACAAGAACTACGACACATCTTTAAAAAACACCACTATGAACCATCATCACCATCTTCATCATCATCACCATCATCATAATAATAGTAACAAAATTAAAAAGGAAACATAACACAGCTCCTGCCGTTTTGAAGGCATTACATCCGTACATGTGTACATGTACTTACAGGGACCGTAGGTGCCGCGCATACGGTCGCGTGCGCGTACGGCTCCGTATACGCAGGGTCGACATGTACACGTAAGCATCGATTTCTGTTCTTTCGATTCTTTTGGGGTGCTTTTTATGATGATTTTATGAAGAAATACGGCGTATACACGACATGCGCCGTATATATATACGCAGATCGTAGGCAGCAGAGTTTAATTTCGATTCCTTTGGGGTGCTTTTTATGATGATTTTATGACGAAATACGGCGCATACACGAGATGCGCCGTATATATATACGCAGCTCGTAGGCAGCAGAGTTTAATTTCCATGCTTTTGGGGTGCTTTTTATGATGATTTTATGACGAAATACGGCGTATACACGAGATGCGCCGTATATATATACGCACATCGTAGGCAGCAGAGTTTAATTTCCATGCTTTTGGGGTGCTTTTTATGATGATTTTATGAAGAAATACGGCGTATACACGAGATGCGCCGTATATATATACGCACATCGTAGGCAGCAGAGTTTAATTTCCGTGCTTTTGGGGTGCTTTTTATGATGATTTTATGACGAAATACGGCGTATACACGAGATGCGCCGTATATATATACGCAGCTCGTAGGCAGCAGAGTTTAATTTCGATTCCTTTGGGGTGCTTTTTATGATGATTTTATGACGAAATACGGCGTATACACGAGATACGCCGTATATATATACGCACCTCGTAGGCAGCAGAATTTAATCTTCCACCACCACCGTCATCATCTTCGCCATCATGACCATCACCATCACCACCATCACCACCATCACCATCATCTCCAGCTTCATCATCATCACACCACCATGCTCTGCTCTGATTCCTATCCGCTTCTCTGCTCTGATCCTCCGCTGCCCAGAGAGCTCTCCATTGCTGCTGCTGCTGCTGCTGCTGCTTCCTCTGATCGACCGTTCCTCGAAGCTTGTGCACCAGATCCTGCATCTGGCGGCTATGGCGGTCGCTCCGAATCACGAGGGTAATGCTCTTGCAGCGGACGATCTTTGCCATGGCGCGCTGCCTGTCGCGGCTCGAAGAGGTCTGCAGGCGCAAGATTCGACTTCGGCGGCATCTTCGCCTGCAGCAGATCTCGCTCACGAGAATGCCTGCACCGCGAGCATCTGGCATGTTCCTCATAGCTTGCAGCCCGTGGGAGACTCTGCGGACCTGCACCTGCTGCACGAGTACCTTCACCATCGCCATATCCTGCGCCATCATCCCCACGATGTCTCTGCTTGCGCCTCCGCCAGGCCCAGCCTCCCTCCTGCCGCAGCTATGGCGTGGGCACCCGACCGAATCGCTGCTGCTGTCGATCGCTGCGAGCTTTCCGCCGTTGTGTTCGGCACCAGATCGGGCGCGAGCGAGACGGCCGAGCTTCACCGCTGCTTCTCCTCCGTGCAGGCTAGCCCCGAGCTATACGAGAGCTCCTGTGCCGCCGCGGCCGCCGGACGCAGCTTGACGATTCATAGCCATGAACAGAAGAAGATCGGATGGCAGGCGGATTCGGCAGCACAGACGCCGCCATCGCTGGGGCAAGATCACATCGACGCGCTAGATGCTGAATATCGACGGGCGCTGCGCCACGAGCCGCAACAGAGTGCGCTCGCCGATTCGGAATATGGCGGCTACGTCGGTTGCCGTCTCCATGGCTGCGGTCAGCTTCGGCAAGGCAGCGAGGCAACACTGCCATCTCTGGTGGACTGCAGCTCGTCCTCTGAGGATGAGGAGGATGGCGGCGACGATGATGCGGCGGGGGATGGAGATGGAGAACAACATGCGGCTGCGACGCATCATCGTGCGAATACAGATATGAATGCGAGTGCGAGGCAGTGTACGTATGCGCGGGGGACCGATCCGCATGCGTATTCGTACAGGAGATTGTATGTAGATGACAGCGATGAGAGGCGCGGCAGGAAGCGGAAGAAGCAGCAGCAGCAGCAGCAGCAGCAGGGGACGACGGAGGAGGAGAAGGAGGAGGAGGAGGAGCTGGTGCAGATGATCCGGAGGCGTGCATCGCCGCCGCCCACCATGGCCGCAAGCTTGGTGGTGAGCAACCTGAGGACGAGGACGTCGGGCAATGGCGGGGATCAGCTGGAGCGGCCTGCTGCATGCGGTAGCGGTAGCGGAAGCGGTAGCAGCAGCAGCAGCAGGAGGAGGAGGAGAAGGAAGAAGAAGGAGACGAGGAGGAAGAAGGAGGAGACGAGGAGGAAGAAGGAGGAGGCGAGGAGGGGCGTGTCGCGGTGGTCAGTGCAGCTGTTCCGCCATAGCTCATGGGCGAGGTTGGCGATGGAGAAGAAGAAGGAGGAGGGGGAGGAGGAGGAGGAGGAGGAGAAGAAGAAGAAGGAGATGGCGGAGAGGAGGCGGCGGCGCATACGCGAGGGAGTGGAGGAGCTGCGGCGGCTGGTCCCGGGGGTCCAGGGTTCGAAACCCAGGATGGACACGGCGGCCGCGCTGTCGGCGGCCGCGCTCTACATCCGCTTCCTCCGCGCGCAGATCTCCGGCCTCCACCTCCACCTCCTTCTCGGCCGTCCGATCGGATCTCCCGATCCGACGGCCGCCGCGGGCCCTCCCATGGACGGCCCGGATCGCTCCGCCGCCCTGCGCTTGCTCCGCCGCCTCGTCCGCTCGCCCTCCGTCCAGGAGCGCCTCTGGCGCCGCTCGCTCGTCCTGATCACCGCCGCCA
>JBBBWG010028644.1:0-23591 GCA_037176905.1 Azolla pinnata
CTGCAGAAAACTGGCGAAACGACGCCGCTGGTTTGAAAACAGCATCGCAGTGTCTGCAGATGAATGCGATCGATCGATCGATCGATCGGTGGGCGCGGATCGAAGAAATCGAGCTTCTGCGAAAACCCACGTATAGAGATAGCACTAGGTAGATCGACTGACTCGTTTTGTCGAACTTGCACGCAGAAGGGAAGGAAGACCTGGTCATATGCGGGGTCCCTCACCAGATAGATCTATTCTGCTTGAGACTGAGACTGAGACTGAGACTGAGACTGAGACTGAGACCGAGATCGAGACTAGTCTCCTTCTCACACACACATGTTTTGGCTAGGCTATTTGCTCTGCCGCACTTGGACCAATCATCGCGTGTACTAGTCAAGAAGGGTAAAGAAGAACATCTTCACTGGCTTTTTTTTTCAAGCGCCTGGGGGTAGACTCGAGCCGGAAGAGCGCCGTTGAGCAGTATAACTCTCGGATTCGATCGTCGTCTTCTCAGTGGTCGGGAAAAAAGGGCGCTCGAGACTTGCCCCTTGAACCAGATTCGCTCCCCAGAAGGCAGTAGCAGTATAAAAGTCTCCATGCCGACTGTCGAGTCTTTCTTTTCCTGATTGCTCGAAACGGGTCCATTTTTGCTGCGCTCGACGTTAGCTTGACTGGGCATAGAAGATTTTGCCCAGAACGGCCGTTAAAGCAGTATGATTCGCATGTCGACTGTGTAGTCGTCTTCGGAATGGACTTCGAAGACTGAGAATTGTTGTACTGCAAGATAGAGCCTTCTGAGGGCAATCTTCTCTCAAGTCAAGCAAAAAAAGTCAAGTCAATCGGAAAGGGGTCCATTCTCTGCTTGACTTTCTGGCTCGACTCGACAGAAGATTGCTCCCCCCCCAGAAGGCTCGATCTAGCTAGCAGTACAGTTATGAGTCCATTCTGCGCTCGATTCTGGGCGCGGAAGATCGCCTGAAAATGCCAGTCGGAGATGCTCCAGATCGAACGATTTCCGATCTCGAACGCGAGATTTTGCAGGGAAACATGAACCGAACGAAGTTGGGGGAAATTGTTTTCTTTGAGAATCAAATCAAACAAGTCGTGAAAAAGTCAAACTTGGGCAACCCAAAGAGTGGAACCAGAAATGAGAAAACAACGAAATAGAACGTGATTGGAATTCATTAAGAATACGAATAATAAATCAATAGATAAACAAATGGATAAATAAATGAATGAATAAATAAATAGATAAACGCTGGGAAGATGGAAGACATACAGTGTACTTCGAAGAAAAAAACAGAGAAAATAAAAAAAAGAAAAGGGGGAAAAAACTTGGAATTAAAAATAATTCCAGGATTATTGTAAACAAATCAGAAATGTACAGACAAAAAAGGCGCGATATATAAAGAATGGAGCCGAGAATTTTTTTTAAAAAAAGAAGGGGGAAAAAAAAAAGCAAGAGACTCTCCGCATAAAGCCAAAAAACAAAAAAAAGGCCCACCGGGAAAACAAAAAAAAAAAACAATTATTAAAACGGAGAAAAAGAGATCGGTAAATATTTCTGAATTGAAAAAAAAAAGGGGCGAGAGTAAAAAAAAGCTCAGGTGCCACTTGGCGGAGCCACGTGGCCGGGCCCGACACGTGGCGAGCGGCGATTGGCTGCGCGCCGGGCCCACCTCAGCTGCATTTCGGCTTTTTTTTGAATTTATGCGAATTTGTTGCTCCGTTTTTTATTTTGGGTTCTTATTTTTTGGGGGGCGATTTGGGTTCTTATTTCTTTTTGTTTTTTTCCCCCCGGAAAAACCAAAATTGTTTTTTCTTTTATTATTTTTGCCTCTTCTTTCTTCTTTCTTTTCGGGCGTCGGCGGCACACTCTCTCTCTACAGGTCGCCATCGCCCGGCATCCTCTCTCTAGACGCGGCGCATCCCGGCATCCTCTCTCTAGACATCCTCTCTCCAGAGTTGGCCCACCGGCCGACATCCTCTCTCTAGGGCTTGCTCCCCGGCCGACATCCTCTCTCTAGAGCTTGCTCCCCGGCCGACATCCTCTCTCTAGAGCTTGCTCCCCGGCCGACATCCTCTCTCTACACATCCGCTCTCTCCAGAGCCTGGTCTCCGGCGCTTGCCGGCATCCTCTCTCTAGAAATCTCCTCTCTGCTCACGGCATCCTCTCTCTAGAATTTGCTCCCCGGGCGACATCCTCTCTCTAGAATGTGCCCCGCGGCCAGCATCCTCTCTCTAGAACTCCGCCTGCACTCCGGGCATCCTGGCATCCGCTCTCTAGATCGCGGCATCCTCTCTCTAGATGACGGCATCATCTCTCTAGATGACGGCATCCTCTCTCTAGATGACGGCATCCTCTCTCTAGATGACGGCATCATCTCTCTAGATGACGGCATCCTCTCTCTAGATAGTGGCATCCTCTCTCTAGATCATGGCATCCTCTCTCTAGATCATTGCATCCTCTCTCTAGATCACGGCATCATCTCTCTAGATCACGGCATCCTCTCTCTAGACGCCGGCGCACACACACACACACTCTCCCTCTTCTCTCACTTCTCTCTTCTCTCTCTTCTCTGTTCTTCTCTGTTCTTCTTCTTCTTCTTCTTCTTCTTCTTCTGTGTGCAGCTGTCACCGCCATAAAAGCTTCGACTCGACGCTGCTTCCATCGCCATTGTACCTTCTGCTTCTTCTCCTTCTCCTTCTCCTTCTTCTTCTTCTTCTTCTTCTGCTTCTGCTGCTGCTGCTTCTTCTTCTGCTGCTGCTGCTCTCCTCTTCTCTCTGTGTCGTTCTCCAAATCTTTTCGGCTCCTCCAATGCGATGGGGGCCGGAGCTTCCATAGCTTGACGAGCTTCCATAGCCGCACAGACAGATACAACAGTCAGACAGATAGGCGCACAGACTCGCAGGCCGGCATACATACATACATACAAGCAGGCAAGCAAGCAAAGCAAGCAAGCAAGCAGGCAGACGCCGTTTCTTCTTCTTCTTCTTCTTCTTCTTCGCCGCCGCCGTCAGTGCTCTCCAGATCCTTTGCTTCTGTTTGCAGCGCCATAGCCATCGCTTTGGAAAGCTTTCCCTATCTTTGTGACCTTGCCTCCTTTTTCCCTTGCGGGGCTTGTGTCGCTTTAGATCCAAGGGAAAGAAAGAGATTAGAAAGAAGAAGAAGAAGAAGAAGAAGAAGAAGAAGAAGAGGGCGGGAAGGAGGAAGAGACAGACTCAGAGCGAGCGAGAGGGAGACACAGAGAGAGAGAGAGAGAGAGAATACTTCCCTTCCGTCAATGGCCATCTTTTGATCCGATTCAACCTGTTTCCTCTTCTGATTTTCCGATCGAAGCTAGATCAACGATCATCATCATCATCATCATCATCATCCGTTGCTTCTTCCTCCACCGTAATCTGATCTTCGGTTCAATTTCTGCGCAATCGACCCGATTCTAGGGCTTCGATCCTCTGCTCCTCCTCGCCCTCTGTGTACAGTAGATCTGGAGAGAAAAGCTGAACAGTTCTGATTTTTACATCACATCCATCTCCCTGTCTCCCAAGAGGTCGATCTTATCGCAGAAAGCCATTTCAAGGTTCGAATTCGAGATCGATCAGAGAAAGCATCCGAAAAGGATCAGAAAGCTTTTGATTCCTGGGGAGTTTACTGATCGATTCATTACGGAGGAAACCGATTGCTTGCCTCTTCGACGAAAAGAGGAGACAGCAAAGAGCTCATTGAATCGATCAGAGTTTTCAGATACTGTGTGAATATGCCGCCTCCTCCAAGCTCAGACCTTTCATGGCCGAAGGAGACTCGTTTGGACCCCACCTCTGTGGTGGTGAAGATGGAGAAGCCTCACAACTGGTCTAATGGAGACCTGTCAGACAGCTCCGCTCCAGCAGATTCTGACAAGCTTCCATCAAACCATGTGTCTGCAACGGAGAAGGAAGGGAAAGATCGAGGGAAGAACTCGAAGCAGATCAGATGGATAATGTTCCTCAGAGCTCATCAAGCGGTGGGGTGCTTGGCATGGTCTGCGCAGGCGCTGCTCTCGGTGGTTTCCACCATCAACAGGCGCCTCATCCTTCGCCAAGGAGTGGAGCAGGAAGAAGATCAGAGGCAGCGTGGGAAGCTTTACACCATCATCAGAGTTCTTCTAGCTTCGACTGTGCTAATGCTAGGGTTTGAGCTCATGGCGCACTGGAAGGGATACCATTTCTATATACCCGGAACGGAGGATGTGAGAGGCATTCTGCACACGACATATCTGAGCTGGGTCTATGTGCGAGAGAATTATCTGGGCCCGCCTCTGCAATCCTTGGCCAATGTCTGCATTGTCCTGTTTCTGATCCAATCGCTAGATCGAGTCACACAGTGCCTGGGTTGTGTTTACATCAAGCTCAAAGGGATTCGGCCTGTGCCCAAAGTGGAATCTTTAGATAACCCTGAAGATGCAGAGCAACCTTACTCTGGCTACCCCATGGTGCTTGTTCAGATTCCTATGTGTAATGAGAAGGAGGTATGCCATCAATCGATCAAAATAATGGGTTTTTTTTTCTTTTACTGTTTTTCGTTGGTTTCGGTAAATGAAAGAGAAAAGGATCTATTAATGTATATGCATGTGTGTGAGAAAGAGATTGAGGTGATGAATGTAGACATCTTTGGTAGACATGAAGACACCTCAAGATCTACCATAAAGATGGAGGTATTATAATTATACTCCCGTGAGAGATTTTGGAGGTATTATACATCCGTTGGAGATGGAGATACGTATAATGAGAGATAAGAGGCATTATACATCCGTGATAGATGGAAATGTATAATGAGGCATTATTAGATATGCATGGAAATATCTATGTATCAGAGAGATGGTGTGTATGTGTCAATCACATCTGAGAAAGATAGAAATGTTCGAGAGGTGGATACATCTACTGACTGATGTCTAATAAAGAGGTGTAAACATCTACTGATGTGTAACCAAAAACAGGCCTTATCGATTTATCCACTAAGGGGTTGTTTTTGTTTTACACTGTTCTATTTTAGTTCCTTCTGGCATGCAAAATCCTGGTTTTGGTCTATGTAAGAGAGCAATATATCTGAAATACATCTATGGTAGAGAGGGAGTTATGAGTGTGACATCTTTGTGAGAGATAAGAGGTGGAGGTATTACACAGCCCTGAGACATGGAGGTACTATACATCTGGGAATAGATTTGTATAGTGAGAGATGGATATGTTATACATCTGTGAATGATAATGAGACATGGATTTATTATCCGTGAATGATATAAAATGTATGATGAGAGAGATGTGCATGTAACATCTATGGTATGAGATACAAGTTGTGGATATTTCACATCTAAGAGTGAAACAAGTTTGACACCTTGAATCTATGAGTGATGGAGATGAATAGTAAGAGGTGGAGGCATTGTACATTTGTGGGGAGATGGAGGTATTATACATCCGTGAGAAGATGTAGATATATAAAGGAAAGATGCATAGATATGTATGTGTAACATCCATAATTGAGTGATGTTATTCATGTCAAATCGGACATATGTTTGTGACATCTTTAATGTCACATATAATTCGCAGGTGAGGTATGCTACATATCTTCGAGATGTCAAGTCAAGATATCCCTTTGTTTCTGATGTATTAGACATAATGTCTTAGATTTTCAGATGTATATACAATCCCTCTTTCTTTGATTTGATGTTAAGTGGACGGCGATACGCTATATATGTGGTTCATTGAGATATGGCATCAAATTCAGATTAATATCCATTTTTCTTTGAGGGAGTTTATGGCCTATCTTGATTAGAGATGTGGTATATTGTTCTCTTTCCTTCTCAATCAGAGAAATCCTGTTAAGAGACACACACATATATAGTTTACCCAAGAGGCAGAGAGGAAGAGGAAGTGTTCCGTCATCTCATGGTATGGCTTCTGTTTATTTTGGTGCAGGTGTATCAGCAATCCATAGGTGCTGTCGCTCAGCTAGATTGGCCGAGAGACAGGATGCTGGTCCAGATATTGGATGACTCTGATGATAAAGAAACACAGATTCTCATCAAAGCAGAGGTCCAGAAATGGCATCAGAAAGGCCTGAATATTGTATACAGGCACCGATTGCTAAGAACTGGATACAAGGCTGGGAACCTCAAGTCTGCGATGAGCTGTGACTACGTCAAGGACTACGAGTTTGTTGCAATATTTGATGCAGACTTCCAACCTCAATCTGATTTCCTGAAACGAACTATCATTCACTTCAAGGTAGATATCATAACCATACCTCAACCTGTTTCTAACTCAATATCTTGTCATCGCAGAGAATGAACTAAATGTTTGGTTCTTATAGATTGTTTTCCCTGCACTATTTTGTGGGTAGTAGCAGGGCTCTATATACACAGAAGATATTATATACTATAGGATCTGAAGCTATCAGGGTAGGCTATAGCAAGATAAAGGTTTCTTTTCTCTCTATCACTTTGTATGACAATGGAGATACGATACAGATTGTTTTGCTGTTCTGCAGGGCAACGAAGATATCGGGTTGGTTCAAGCTCGATGGGCATTTGTTAATAAAGATGAAAATCTCTTGACCCGGCTGCAGTACATCAACTTATGTTATCATTTTGA
This sequence comes from Azolla pinnata, assembly GCA_037176905.1. NCBI lineage: Eukaryota > Viridiplantae > Streptophyta > Polypodiopsida > Salviniales > Salviniaceae > Azolla > Azolla pinnata. Next base: position 6,610 of record JBBBWG010028644.1, read on the forward strand.
GGTCGAGCAACAAGTAAACGGTGCATTTCTGAACTTCTTTGGCTTTAATGGCACGGCTGGTGTGTGGAGAATTAAGGCACTTGAAGACTCTGGAGGATGGCTGGAGCGAACCACTGTGGAGGACATGGATATTGCTGTCCGAGCTCATCTCAAAGGCTGGAAATTCATCTTCCTCAATGATGTCAAGGTAATCGCATGATAGTATACAAGTGAAGTGATGGTGAAAGGAATAGATAATGCATATGTGTGAATGGTGCTGGAAATTTTGGATTAGTATACACATGTGAATATGATGGTGAATGTTCTCCACGTGCAGTGTCTCTGTGAAGTGCCTGAGAGCTACGAAGCATATCGAAAGCAGCAGCACCGCTGGCATTCAGGCCCGATGCAGCTATTCCGGTTGTGTCTACCCGATATAATCACTTCAAAGGTAAGAAAAAGATCTAACCTTTCTACAGAAACGAGAAAAGATTTAATTTTCTTTAGGGTTTAATCTTCATGATATACCATGCCTACTTCATTTGTTTCCTGTTTGAATAACTTTGTCTGTCAAGTAGCTTGAGCTTGTGGTAGATAGATACTTATTGAAGGTAAAGAAAAGAAAGCAAAACCTTTTCAGAGGTGAGTTGAGAAAAGATTGTATGGATTTCCTTCAGTGTTTAATCATCATGGTTCGATTTTTCACGATATCTTCAAAGGACACTGTCAAATTCATGTTTTGCACTGTAAAAGTGTTTTTCTGTCTCTTCTGTTTAAGAAGTAAATGAGGCATACTATGTACAGCCCTTGTGGTCAATACTTATGGAGTTCTTTTTCTTTGCTTTTTTTTTGGAATGCCCAGATTTCAATATGGAAGAAATCAAACTTGATCTTCCTTTTCTTTTTGCTGAGGAAGCTTATTCTTCCATTCTATTCATTCACGCTCTTTTGCATCATTCTTCCGTTGACGATGTTCATACCTGAGGCCCAGCTACCGGCATGGGTCATATGCTATGTCCCTGCCATTATGTCTCTAATGAACATCGCCCCGGCGCCGAAGTCATTTCCGTTCATTGTTCCATACCTCCTGTTCGAGAACACCATGTCAGTGACGAAGTTCCACGCCATGGTCTCAGGGTTATTTCAGCTCGGAAGTGCATATGAATGGGTAGTCACCAAAAAGGTGGGCCGAGCTTCAGAGACTGATCTAGTGGCGCTTGTTGAGAGAGAAGCGCAAGCCGAGCTAGAGCAGGCAAAGGGTCTTCATCGCGGGTTATCGGAATCAGGTCTTGATGCGCTATCCAATTCTGCTGTGGCAAAACCCATCAAGAAAAAGAAGCTCAATCGGATATATAGGAAAGAGCTCTTTCTTGCCTTTCTACTGCTAGTGGCTGCAGTGCGTAGCTTGCTCTCGGTGCAAGGCATACACTTCTACTTCCTTCTATTCCAAGGGATCTCATTCCTCTTAGTCGGTTTGGATCTCATTGGAGAGCAAGTGAGCTGAACACTGCTGGCAATTGTAGAAATGCATTGGGCTGTCTCTCTTCATTCATCGTCGGAGCAAACGAGATCTCTTTTCCCTTCTTCCTCGTCCTCGCGGTTACAGAATCCCTCTTCGCTCGAAAGGCTCGAATACGAATAAAAAGTGGGTTAGAAGTGAATATGGTGGATTATTTGGAAGCTTTGTGCTAAATGAAGCTTCGTCAGAGAGCGTGAAGATGCTTCATATCGTATACAGCACCAATGTTATTTGTGTGTTTCCTTCGTTCTTTACCCCTTCCTTCTTTAAGATGGTTCAGAGAAATGTACCTCTCTCTCAGTAAATTATTGTTTTATTCATCAGGCAGCCTTGTATGTATTGGATCTAACCTGCCAAACAGCCTATATCTATCTCAAAATATATTCTTTTGGTCTGAAGCATTATTTGGGCCACTAACTCTCGCTTTTATGTAGATGTCTCTCTTTTCTTCTATATTATTCTAAGGGCAGAATAATGTTCTGATCGGTTCGGAGAGAACTGTTAATTTCAGAAGGCTTTTGCATTCTAGGATCCAGATCAAAATCCCGGATATTTTTCACAAAATGATCATTGAGCAATAAGTGGTACTAAAAAACATTTTTCTTCTTGTGTTCTGATGATTTTTCAGAGAGTTGTTTGGTGATGAACAGTTTGTGAAGCGGGCTTCTGAGATGGTGTTTAGCTGGGAAGCTGTATGTTGTGCATTTTTGGCAACCCAGGAATGGCTGCTGCCGATCGATGCCATTGAAAAATGGTGAGTTTAATCTGACTAGTCTGCATTGTTTCATTTGTAAATACTCTTCGACGATCACTGTTAGTTTATTCTGTGTCCATAGAATCATAGTTACATCTACTTTATCTGTGAACTTTTTCATGGACAGAGTATCAAAGCAGGATGGTTAGCTCAATTTTTTCATGTGATACCACAAAAAAGGTTCTTTTCAATTTTATCACACTATGAATGATCATGTCTGTCGATGCGTTTCTTTTTTGTGTTGCTCTGGACAGTGATGATGCACTAACAACAGTAAGAATCACACTGTTTGGGAGACAGATCGATCGATTGTACACGAGAAGGGGATTAATAAAAAAGCGGAGAAGATCTAAGCGAATCGCGTTGTTTGTTTTGGGGTGTATTATATATGGGACCCCAACCAAAAAGAAAAAGGCCGACATGTTAGTACGCGAAATCGAAGAAAAGAGTCTACCGACATGTGAAGGGATCCGATTCCGAAGATGTGATCAGGAAGGAGGTAAGGATTTGACATGACAAATTTGAACAGTAAAAATCTTGGTTTTGCACTTAGAATCTGGTTCACAAAATGTGAGTCATTTTGGTGTGATCTAGCTCTATAATTAGTTTTGCATAAACTCGACTTTGAGTCTCTCTATTCTATCTCTGAATAAGGTACCATTAGCCATTTTTTCTGATGCAAATTTGACCTAGACTAGATATATATTCTTCGATATAATGCTCCGATCGTGCTTGTTTTTTAAGGCACATCCCAAGCGCATCATCGATGATGTATTATCATTTAGATCATGGGAAAAATAGGATCGAAATCGATTTTTGTGTGTAAGCTCTCGATCGAGGATCAAGAGATTCTCCTCGCCCCAAGTCTTTAGATTCCCCCCTTTTTTTTTATAACGGTATTCGAGCACCATGCTAGACTTGTCGGTGGTTTGCCAGGTGTCATTTGCAAATTGCTTTAATGGCTAGTTTTTTAATGGAGAAAACTCGGTCCCAAGTTTCATGGAAGATCGATCCTTACCTTAGTTTAACGGGCGAAATTTATTGACCTGACGATGATGATTCGATTCATCGGCTGTTCAGCTTCCGTAGAGCCAAGTTATAGATCGTTTGTGTTCCGCGTAAACATGCTGAAAGTAGTTCTTTGAGCCTTTCTTTACATAGTTAACTCTTTTCAAAAGAAGGTAGCTTCTTGGTTCAATCACTCCGATCTTTCGTTACGCGATAAAAATCAATAAGGAAAAGTACCAGGATATCGTCGGAAGTTCACCCTCTATTTAGCAGCATTGCTCCAGATTTTTCTACCAAACTATCCGGAAACCGAAATAAAAACACTTAATAAAAACCGATTCGATGCCCGATTGTACATTGGCATACTTTCATCAAAAGAGCCTTTAAAATCTATTTTCTTGAGTGTGATAGGGACGATTGCTGTTTCCGACCTAAGCAAGGTTTAGGGTTGGGATTAGTACAGTGCTCAAGACAATGGATAAGGCGCAAAGGTTCGTGCTGATCAGCAAGCAAAAGGTTCTCATTGGACACTCTCAATTTGTTGCCTCATTATATGATCACATCGTGTGCTTGCTAAATATCTCTGTGTCCCACTACAGGTACACATCCTGAGCTGGAAAACCACACTAAGAAGACCATGTCTTAGCAAGCCCATCTGCGAAAACACTTCACATCAATCGTTATCGTTTTTTCACGTATTATGACCCTGATCGTTAGTAAAGGAAAGGATTCCATAACACCAGCCGCCTACCAAGAGCATCTGTATCCTACAAAACATAATCAACAAAAAGAAAAGAACGATTGACTTGTACTGGCTTCCATGCATGCGATACACGCTTCAGAAATTTTACCAGATGCCAATGTTGAATGCATTGGCGAGGAGTGATTGTGCCCTTGGTCAGCAGTTGAGGCGATTGGCCACGAGCAGGGGTTCCGCGATTGTTATTCTTTTCTGCAGAGTTCTGGGGGTATCTATCCTCATGAAAAACTCCCCGTCCATGAGCTTGCTTGCAAGCGATGCCAATATGCAGCTCAAGAGACTCATTGACAAGTTTCGTGTACGAACAATGAAGTACAAGTGGAAAGCCTCAAAACACATGTACATAATGCACGTGATGATATATTAAATCCGTGGATCGTGGCATGCATGCATCTAGGTGTTTAATGTGAAGGCCTTCTGATTCCGAATGCACCAAGTCTTTCCAAGAAAGCATCTCACTTATATATGTGAAATCATATTGCATGTGGTCTCACTCCAAATGGATTAATGGTACTCGCGTTTTCTAGAGAGAATATTACCTTGATGCCAAGCCCCAAGGACATTGTGAGCAGCTTGTTTGATCGGAAAAGCCAAACTGATCTTTCACTGCTTCGAGCGAGTACCCTGTTGAGCACCACTTGAAGAGGCTGCAAAACAAGGTAATGAAGCCAAACAAATGCCGAACCAAGTTCTCGACATTGTGTAATGTGTACATGGCAACCATTCCATGGAGAAGGTTTGGATTTCACAATCAAATCAAAACATTTCATTTAGTCTCTTGACATGAATTAACAGATGAATAAACACATCAATGTTATATAGCCAATTTTGAAGTCAATTTTTTTTTTTTTACTACAAATCAATAAACACATCACTGTTACACATGACTCGGAGTCGGTGAAAGGGAATTGTTCTGGCTTTTCCATTGATCTATCCATTCATCGTTAATCATTTTCGCCGATACATATGTTGACACAATGTTGCTTATCAATAACTAAACTGAACATGCTAGTAATACACATAATACCATTTTCAAGTCATCATGCCGACTCTCTTTCGATCTCTCTCTCTCCGTCACACACAGATTTTCTTTGTTCTTCTACTTTGCAACCGAAGACTTTGCATGTACATTCAACAAGAATGTACCGCATTACAGATTTCACTCCGAAGCATTGAAAATGTTGGACTAACTAATTGTGTAGCTCAAAGAATATTGCATTGTAGGTCATTCCACTTTTTCCTATGTTTCACCTTGTATGATCTCTCGACATTGCTCACATCTTTACACGGGATCTTCTTGTTGGGATGTTGATGCATCTTCTCTTCAAGATTCCTGGTCGTTTCCTTCGGCCATCCTGCCAAAGGAAACAATAGATGTGTAAGTGTAGATGTCATATGAAAAGATAAAACACAAACTTACCGTGATGACAAGGCACGTTTATTTAAGAGCGATATGATCAATGGGATAGAGCATAGATTTTGGGTCCTCTCAAAGTATCACTCTCAAATGGCAAAGCCATTGACTTATAGAAGGCCTGAAATGATCTTATAGAAGGGTGCATCCTAGTTATTAAGACCCTTGTTCAATTACCACAGCCTATAATTTTTGTTTTTTCTCATCATCTATTTTGATTTGATGGATCATAGGAAATGCTAATCACTATGAATAAAATTTTTAAGATTAATCTTGAAATATTTGGTGTGCTACCTTTTCTATGATCAAACACAATATAGATCATTTAGATATATATATTCATGTTGGATGAAACACACTAATGGCTATGTCTTATTGTATGTACATAATTCAACAGACTTCTCAGGGACGCCTCCCATATGGAAAAGATATCTGAGGAATGTGTGACATGTGATTAAAAGTAGAACCTCAATCTACTAAATAGTGAGGGCATGAAGAAACCGTACAGGATGTTACCAAATACATAAAAGATTTGGATACTTCAAAAAATGTGTCCTTTCTTCTCATATTCAGTCTCTTTCACTAGTGACTTCTAAAAATCAACTCCCCTATCACATGCTTCTGCAGCCCACAAGTTGTCTAATATTGTTTCTATACGTGTTTAAGGTCCTTTGGCAACTTTAGTATCACAAAGGCCATGTTTCTAGATTCACAACCATGGCCATATTTCTTTGTGTTGTCCTGTTGATAGTCCTATGAAACTGTATCCACTTTAAACTAAAGGAGCCTATGTCCCTCATTTTTATAATTATTATAGATATGGTAAACAAGAGCTTCCACGAATCTTAGTGAATTTCTTACCAATAACAATCCTTGGCGTTTGCATTATTGCTTGTGAATCCCATTGTAGATAAAGCTCCGCTAAATACTCAAACACTAAACATGCAAAATCCAATGTAAAGCATGTGTATCAATCCAATTATATCGTGAATAAAGTCTTTGCTTGAAATAGGAACTTCTCAAAATGTTTTCTACCTTCTTCTACATAAAGATTCTGTTTGACACAGATTCGATAAAAGCGCAACCCCAATGTTTCTGCAAGAGCTTCACTCTCTTGTCTGCATTGACGTTTTACCTGGTTCAAACAAGTGAGAGAAAGAACGAAAATGCACACTATTCACTCGTATATAATAATGCCTCATGACTCTGTCCAAAAACATTTACACCAAACCAACCATATGGTTATTACCAACAACTAGAAGCAAAATGCATGTTCATGCTATCATGAAGCCCTCAATCAACTCTTATGTCCTAAATGCAATATTAAACCTTAACCCTAAAGCGATAGTTTATGTAACTCTGAATGGCTTAACAAAGTTCGTCAACTTTTCTATGAGACTATAGACACACAGGATCACTGGTGACTAATTATAAAACCCTCACCAATTGAACTACAAGTTTGTGTGTACTGGGTGTTCCAGATTAAGTGTTGAAAAATCTTCAAAAAGTACAGCCATGGTTCAACATTGACTTCTCACAAGGCTATGAAGTGCATACATATATCAAGTAATTTTTTCCTCCAAGATTGACAAACTCTCAGAAAAATATGCTATAGAACACATACTTTTCGATCACGACTTGATCTAGCAGGTCGACTTTATTTTGTACAAGGACCATGGGTATTTTCCCACACTGGTCCTCCACCTAGAGATGCAAACACGCAAAATTTTGTTCATAAGAGTACTTCCGCTCAATAGCTTTCACTTCTGAATAGAAGAGAGCGTGGTTTTTTACCTTCTTTTTCCAGCTTTCTATCGCTTCAAAGGATTTTCTGTCTGTAGTGGAGAAGCAAATCACAGCAGCCTTTGCTCCTGATAAACATTAGACAGCTAATAGAAAATTAGAACTCGTCTTGATGTGAGAGAACAGGATAAATTTGAGTCTCTCATCCACTTCCATAAGATAAATTGATCTTAAACTTTTACCTCGATAATAGGATTGTGTCATGGAGTCAAATTCTTCTTGGCCAGCAGTATCCCATAGCATCATTTTAACATCCTCATTCATACTTTTGACATATCTGTCAGCGATCAAACAAAAAGAAAAACTGAATTTGTTTTTAAGCTTCTCATTTACATGGAACTTCCGATATATTGTATAATAACTGATGAGAACCATTTTCTGCAAATAGAGGTTTCCATGTCATTAACATTGAACAAATCCTCTAGCAGTACCCTGAACAGTACAAGAAGCAAGAAATTTATCTTACAGGGTAGATACCGACTTTATCACGATAATTAAGCCAGACAATTGCACTCAAGACTTTCATGGAACAGATCCCTGTCCCTTTCTTTGCCAATTTTTGTATAAGTTTCTATACTTCTTTAATCTCTTAGTGTATAATTGTCTAGATATAACAATATTTAGCGCCTATTCAGATCCCACATAGGGATTTATATCCTAAACATCATGATACCACAGCATGAAACATCCTATTTTCCTGTTTGTAGATCTTACATTCTTTACAAGAAAGAAAAACAAACCTAATACAGAGGCCAGAACTAGCCTTAGAGATCATTTAGAACAACCAGAACCTTAACTATCACAAGGAAAGCCTCTTGAAAGATGAGTAAATAACCTTCAAATTTAGTGTTACAAACTCAAATAAATTTTTGTGGACCTAAATTCCACAGAAACCCTACTTTGCTATATTGTGCAACTCAATTTAGATAAGAGGAAAATAATGAGCATCAAAACCCTAGCTACCTAAGACACCTGTTGCAAAGACCTTGTAATTTAAACCCTAAATCTTGAAGCCCACTTCAAGGGAATGTGTATGAACTCACACAAGCAAAACAAAAAAAGTCTCGTTCCAACCATTTTTGTATAAAATTCAGCCACTGCATTCCAAAATATGGAGGGAAAGAAAAAACGAAATAGTGGCCATTTCTCTGCATGTATCCAATCAATGCATCCAACAAAAAGGTGAAGAAATAAATACAAATATATGCATATAGCATAACCCTGAATTCACAGAAAACCATAAAAAATCTCATCAAGAAACAAAATAAATAAATAACAGCCAAAAATCACAAGAAAATGGGTGGGTGCGCACTGGTGTTTCTCAAGGAAATCTACTCCAATTGTTTTCTTGTAATCCTCAGGAAAGCATCCTTTGCAATATTGTCTGATCATGCTTGTTTTCCCTACTCCTCCGTTTCCCACAATCACGACTTTTGCCTCCCCTATACACATAGGCATACCAAAATAAATACAGACCATTATCAGATAAAACGTGTATGTAAGAAATCGGATGCAATCATATTAGAGAAGATTGAATCAGACAAATCAAAATAGAACTGTAAAATGGACTAAACATAACATAAAGATGCAACGAAAATGAATTCAAGTTACAAACATACATATCGGTGTGTGTTTCATAATCCACCATCCAAATTTTGACTCGTTGCAAAGACAATAAAGAAGAAAAAAGCTAAAAGACAAAAATGCTCTTTTTGAATTTATGTTTTCTGTTATTAGAGAATGTAGTTTAAAAAGAGGTCTGATTGCGTCAGCTATTCTTAACAGAGAATGTCGTTTAAAGGAAGAGGTCCGAAATGCGTCTAATATTCTTATTTAGAGAATGTAGTTTAAGAAGAGGTCTAAGATGCCTCTAATATTCTTACTTTGAAAGTCTTCTTCTCGCATAGAAATCATGGTGACGAGATTTTTCAGAAGACCAAGCAGAAGCTCCAACTGTTTGTTTGCTGTTCAGGTGGAGAGAAAAAGAGGGACAGAGAAGAGACAGAGACAAAAAGAGAGACAGTTACTTAGTAATAATGTGTTGATGGGAAGTTTATGAAATAGTTTGAAAACCAAGAGGGCATTTCTTATGTACATTGTAAAGCTGAATTGAGGTTGAAGTTTAGGCCCAGCACATGACCTGGAGAGGAAAACATTATATGATTAAAAAAATGGCATATAATGATTAGAACGAAGAGAGAATCGCAGCCAATATGATGAGTTGAGATTAGAAGTTTTTGGGTGTGTATGATTCACCTGAGGAGATGCTTGAAGGTGGAATCAAATAGCATCAGTGAGTGAAAATGTGCTTCTTAAAGAGTTAACGATAATAATATAAGTGATCCTCCTTTAGAGAAATACAGTTAAAAAAGGAAGTGAAGTTAAAAAAGGTCCAGTAGATTGTGAGTTCTTTACTAACTGTGATGTGATGTGATTTACATATAATTTCCGGCCAAATTGTACAAGAAGCACTAAATCGACAGCAGTTGTCACTTCCAAATGCTTTCTTATTGCTATTATTTGAACTAATTAACATATATCAAACTTGGAGCAACATGAGGATCTACAATAGACAGAAAAAATGCCTTATCTCTGTAATCCTTTCCATGCTTCAATTTCAGATAATGGAAGCTTGCACCTCATGAGTTCTACTGGCAAACCTTAACCATATCACAACATTATCACAAGTGCCTCGACTTGCTTGGTGCAGTTGTGCTCATTTCTACTGAGATATTTACAGAATACAAGAGTATTCCTTTTTTAGCATGTCTAAAGGCAGTGTCTAAGCTTCGCTTCTCTAAATCCTCTTACATTCACAATGTGAAAAAAATTCTTAAATTTGTACAGTGCCTGAGCTTTTCTTATCCCAGCTTATCTACAGAACAGTTAATTACAAGTTGTGCTTAGTTCATGACTACGAAAAGACCTCAAATACCACAGCAGATCCATTCAAACACATCTATGCAACATTGCCTTGGTTGCAAAGGTAAAAGCTTTCATTTTTATAGATTTTAGTACAGGATTCCCGAAGGATCAGAAATAGGGAGATCGCAATCTGCAAACTATGTAGGGATGAATGATCGGAAAATGTTAACGCAATGATGGAAAACATTTGTAGAAACGCGTAAAGCCCGTTTACAAATAGACAGATTCTTTGTAAAAGAAGCCCAAGTGCTGCAACCACGCATTCATTCGGTACAACAACGCTTTCGATTTTCTCTACTATGGAAGAAAATCTTCATGGAGAAAGAAGCATGAGTACTAATTCTCATCGGCTGAAACCATAAACACCAAAAGATCAAGGAAGAGTAAGGCCACAGAAAATGTCTTCCGTTTGCAGATTACTTGCAAAAAACCCCAAAAAGTCTTTCCTATTGCAAACCACGGTATAATGTCTAAAAGCCGCCTTGCAGATCATTTTTGGCAGGAAAAAAGGCGACATTTGTGTTTAACTGCGGTGACTGATTAAACACGCACTAGATGTTTATTCAGGAGAAGCAGCGATGAGAAAGCTTTACCAGGCCATCTATATGGAGCACGAGGAGGGGCGCGGCGACATCCTCGGAGGCAGCGATCGAAGCAAAGGACGGCGGAGCTGAGAAAAACGAAGGACGCGAGAAAGCCAGACGGATTTTCAGGCCCGGAAACATGAAGAACAAGAAGGAAACGACGGTAAAGCAGAAGAAGAAGAAGAAGAAGGAGGAGAAGGAGAAGAAGGAGAAGGAGAAGGAGGAGAGATCAGAGCAGAATCACCTGCAGAAGAAGCCATATCCCGCGGAGCACGAGCGGCAGCAGAAACCCAACGAACCAGAAAAATACCGACCTGCTGCATTTCATGTTCTCTGCGTTTTTTTGCGTTTTTTGCGTTCTTGCGTTCTTCCTGCTTTTTGCTTTTGTTTTGCTTTCTTTTTGGGGGGCTTTTGTTCTACGATCGGCCAAAGACTTCGTGTTGTTTTAATTGCTAATTGTGAGCTAATCACTCCCCTGATCACCTCTCGCACACGTTAATGATTCGGGGGTTTAACCAGTAAATCGATCGAACGCGAGCAAATCGCTCCGCCGATCAGCTCTCTTACGCGTTAATGATTCCGGAGTTTAACAAGCAAATCGATCGAATGCGAGCCAATCGCTCCCCCTGATCACCTCTCTCGCACGATAACGATTCGGGAGCTTAACGAGCAAATCGATCGGATGCGAGCGAGAAATTCGCTCCCTTGATCGCCTCTCTTACACGTCAATGATTCAAGAATTTAACCAATGAATCAGTCGAATGCGAGCGAAAATTCTTGATTTTCGAAGTCCTTTCCCTAATTCTTCGTCTTGCCCTCTTCTCTTCTCTTCTCTTCTCTCTTTTCTCTTCTCTTCGAAGTCCTTTCTCTGTGCGTTTCTTCCGTCGACGGGGCTCTTCTTCGTCGTCGTCGTCGTCGTCGTCTTCCTCCTCCTCCTCGCTGCGTGACCTAGAACGAGCACCTGCTGCTGCCTTCATTCCCCGCGGATATGGCTTCGCCAGGTAAGACCACTACGCTCTTTCTCTTCTCCCTTTGCCTCTCTTCTTCTGGTTTTTCTTCTAGTGTTGTCGTCGTCGTAGTTAGCCTCCTCCTCCCCTCGTTCCTTCCCCCCCCCCCCCCCCTTTTTCTACCACTTCTTTCCTCGTGTTGCTCCTCCGGCCTCACAATCTCGTTTGTTTCCTCAGCTCCGCTCTCCTTTGCGCAAATCGCTGCCTCCGAGGAAGTCGCGACGCCCCTCCGCGTCGTCCAGATCGATGGCTTGGTAAGAGCCTCTCATCGCTCCTCCTCCTCCTGAATCATTCCATGCGCTTTTTTCAGGCGCCACAGCCGGAAAAATCTCGGTTGCCAAACTAGTTGGGGCCTTTTAGACATTTTAGTGTGGTGCCCGATAGGAACTTTCAAAAGGAATCTGTAATGTGTGGTGGCGCCGTAGAACCTTTCCAGTTCCCTTGCTCTTCCTGTAATCTGTGAGTTTGTAGTTCTTGCTGAAGAAAATCCTGCACAAAATGTCATCTTGAGCTTACTGTCCATGACTGTTTCATCCATACTGTCAGGAATTATAAGCCTTGTTGTAGGAATCTGTTTCTTTTTCGGTTTCTTTTTCTAGGAATCTGTTTATCTGTAAACAAGCTTTAAGCTTTTTTATGGAGCTACTCAACTCTGCATGGATTACTCCTGCGTAGTCCACAAATTGCAAGGTTTTATAACTCCCTATTTCTGATTCTTCAGGAATTCTGCTTTGAAATCTATGAACTAGCAAAGGTTTCAGCTTTGCAACCAATGGGACGTTTCCTTGAGCGTAGAAAGCGTTTGAATGAATAGATCTGTTGTTATTGCGTACTGATGAACTAAGAACAACTTGTAATCAACTGATCAATAGATAATCTAAGATAAGTGAAGCTTATGCACAGTATAATTCTGAGAAACTTTAGTGTTTTTGGACTTTGTGCATCTAAGAGGGCTTCTTAGACTAACGAAGCTTAGGCACTGCTTTTATATATTCAAAATAAGAACCTACAAAGTAAGCTGAGGCAGTCAATAATAACATAGTGAGGCAGTCAATTTTTGCCAGTAGAAGTAATGAGGTGCAAGAGTAGATTTTTTGTGAAATTGAAGAAGCATGGAAAGGATTATCGAGAGAAGAATGTTATGTAAATCACATTACATTACAGTTAGTAAGAATCTACTCCTGCAAATCACTGAGATTTAACTACTTTGTTTTACTAACTGTATTTCTCTTTGGAAGGGTGGGGGGAAGGGGCGTATCATATTGTCATCCACTATGTAAGCAGTCTTTGATTAAGCAGCAGAATTATTATTATTATTATTATTAAAATTTAAGAAACATTTTTTTTCCCGATTGCTATCTGATTCCATCTTCAATATGTTATGGAATTTCATAGGAAGAGTGTGGTATGATAATGGAAAGACGCGATTATACTACTGTGCTTTTATAAGGCATTCTTTCTTATTTGGTAAAACAATATCTGCTAAATAAAATTTTTAAATACTGTTTTATCATGGAACAGGTAGTTCTGAAGATCATAAAGCACTGTAAAGACTTCATGCCAGCCCTTGTGACAGGCCAACTCCTTGGTTTGGATATTGGCAGTGTACTGGAGGTCACAAACTGTTTTCCTTTCCCGGTAAGGGACAGTAATCTCAATCTACTGATATATTGAACTAATAGTTTATTTGTCTTTTGTTTTAACATATTTTCACATCCTGTAGAGCCGAGTTGGAGAAGAAGAAGAAGAGGTTGAGGCAGATGGTGCAAATTATCAACTTGAAATGATGCGGTGCCTGAGAGAAGTGAATGTGGACAATAATACCGTGGGCTGGTAAGTTTTAACACCCCTGGTATGCATGTATTTGAAGTGTTTTGCTTGCTCATGTAGCTTTTGTTAGAGTATATTGTGATTTCTTTTAGAAGTTATTATGTTCAGTAATAGCAAGGTTGTGAATGCTTTCCTGACACATAATCTTCTTTTTTAGGTATCAGTCTACATTCATGGGATCTTATCAAACTGTAGAGCTGATAGAGACTTTCTTGAATTATCAGGTGTGCCCCCTCAATATGTTACTTAATATCGAAGATATTTGCTTGCACGTGTGTATTTATGCAAGCATGAAATCTTTGGATGCTAGATCGAAGTTCACGTTTTTCTACTAGCTTCACTCACAGTAATTGTCTGGAAACTTTAAGCGTTCTTTATGGGCATCTTTGCTTCTTGAATCATGAGCGCATCTGAGTTTGCTGTTATCCCTTGTATATTTCAGATGTATTTCAGATATCATGCGTTATATGATACATGAGTGAACCTTTTGAACTTCTGTCGTGTGTTTGTAATGTTCATGTAATCCGTTTTTCTATTTGAAACATGTTATTCTGTGCAACAATTTGTGATATTAGCTGGTGCATATGCAAATGTATGCATCTTTCTGCTTAAAGTGGAGAATTGTCTAGCTTATTCTGCTTATTTTGTTTTTTTTATGAATTTCCAGGAAAATATTAAGCGCTGTGTTTGCATTATTTATGATCCTCAAAGGTCAGGACAGGGTGTATTGGCTTTAAAAGCGTTGAAGCTAACAGACCCATTTATGGATTTATATCGCAATCAGAACTTCACTAGTGAGAAGTATGTGCTGGAGGATTGTAATTGCTGTGCATTTGGAAGTGTTTTAATTGTATTGATGCCAGTATCATTAAATGCATGAATTTGACAGATTGAGGGAGAAGAATCTTACGTGGCAAGATATTTTTCAAGAAATTCCGGTAAGTGAAGTGTGATGATACTATATGTGTTCAACAGGAGATCGATAGAATACCAATATCATAGATCCACTAAGCACCTTAGAATACTAAATCTGAATATAGCACATAGATTATGTACATATTTAGAATGGTATTCCATGTTCCGTGTTCCATCAGAGAGAATGAATGTAGTCAGATATTGTGTGAATGTGACTTGGGTCCATTTTGTGATATCTGCTATTTCTGCAGGTAAAAATATCGAATTCTGCTTTGGTGAGTGCTATCATGACAGAGCTTGAGACAGATACTCCTGCTACACAGGTATTATAAGAGAACTAGAAGCTTTTATGGTTTAGTCAATTCTGGACCTTATACCAGTTTTTGTTTCCTACAGTCGGACTTTGATAGGCTAGTCCTCTCGTCCAATCCTTTCATGGAAAGGAATCTCGAGTTTCTGATTGAATGCATGGATGACCTCTCCATGGAACAACAAAGGGTACTGCGTTTCATTATTTGGGTTTCCTCATCAAAATCTTTACTATACTTAGTCTGATTATCTATTGACTATGCTTTTTATAGTTCCAATATTACTACCGTAACCTATCAAGGCAGCAAGCTCAACAGCAAGCTTGGTTGCAGAAAAGGAGGTAAATGGTAGACATTATTAGGTTTCTTAGTTTCAGTTTTACATTATGAATGCACTTGCTCAGTATGTGTATTTTCCAATAGAACTGAGAATATGGCAAGAAGAGCAATTGGTGAAGAACCTTTGCCAGAGGAAGATCCGAACAATCCAATATTCAAACCTCTTGTTGAGCCATCGCGTCTGGATAGCTATCTGATAACAAACCAGATCTCCAACTATTGTGGTCAAATAAATGGGTACGCATTTCTACACGCCCTCTCTTTCTGTTCTTGTGATAATTATGGAAATTCACTGTTTTTATGCCATTTTTCAGCTTTGCTGGTCAGAGCTTTATTAAGATCTACACAATGGATGCGGTTCATCAGGAATAGGCTCTCATCAGAAGTTTTGATTTTGCTCAAAATTTTGGACATTTGTTTCGGGAAAGTTCCGGTGTTCGTTTCAGAAGAGTTTGTTGATTTCAATGTGTATTCTGATGGAAAATTAATTACAAGATCTGATGCACTAGGAAACCTGTTGACACCTAAGCATAGGTTTAATCAATTGTTTCAAAGCCTCGAGCATTTGAAATGCTGGCGGTATTTTTATTCCCTTTGCTCTTGACAGGTAAATAGATTAGTATTTGTATTTTCGTCAAGGAAGAGTTGATTAATAGAATCATCTTCACCACCACTTAATGCATATTCTTAAAAAAAACTTTATGGATTAATTATGTCGATTCCCAAGTAATGTTACTCATCTCGTCATGGGACTACGGAAATTTGAGCTTTTACCTAATCCTATTTGAGGTGGGGAGTTTTCATCATCCATAGAAACTTCATGGTTAAATAGACCATTAACTGTGTTGGTTACTCATTTTATAGGGGGACAAAGATACGAAGTTTGCATATGGGATACTGTATGAGGTTTGATTGAGAGTATGTACTTGCATTTTCTACTGTCGAACTTTACGCTTTACAGTATTATATCTACAATTAAGTGCATCTTATTACATTGTTAAATCTCTCTCGGATAACATATGCAAGTGGAAACATAAACAAAACCGCCAAAATCAATCTTGTATGTAATAAATTATGGGATGGTTTTGGGCATATAGATAGGATCCATAGGTTGGATAGAATAATTTAGATACTACAGTGATTTTAAAAAAAAATTATATTAACCCATTACTAGATTACTACCCTTTATTTAACCTATCATTTATCAATCTATCATCTTGGTTTTGGGCAATCATCGTGGTATAAATTCATCATCCATCACTCATCTTCTAGTGCAACAAGCCTCTCATTTTCAACGTTTCTCTTCCTCGAGTGTTACACATCTGAAAAAGATTGTATAAAAAACCTTAAACCATCAAGCCAGCCAACGTATTTCTAGAAATATGCTCTTGCAGAATAATTCCTTGTTCAATGCACGAGCTAAAAATATGATTTGATTTGCACCATACAATCTTTGTATGATTATAAGACATCATAATGTGGCTTATAGAGAAGCAGCACAATTGCAACAAAGATAGATATATTACAACATTTATGGATTGGCTGGGTAGTCAAAGAGTCAATGATGAAGTGTTTTCTTCATGCCAACCTCTTCTTTATGCACATTTTCCATTCTCGTGAGCTGAAGAAGCCCCAAGAAGTGTCCAACCAAACATTGTTTGGTGGTTCTCAAATCTTGCTGAATATGTACATTTTGGTGGCATAAGCATCCACTTTCGCTTCGAAGCTTCCACTCCACTCCCCGTGAAGATCAGTGTGCTACAAAACCGAGTTTCATAAAGAGGAATGAATAATCAAACACATTGCATTGATGATTTATAGAACAAAATTTACGTTA
>JBBBWG010028644.1:44543-57300 GCA_037176905.1 Azolla pinnata
ATCGCTTGTGGATGATCCGATCGACTCGATCGATCGATCGATCCGCAACAGGAAACTAATCGATCGCTTGTGGATGGATGATCCGATCGATCCACAAAAGGAAACCCATCAATCAATTGCGGATGCTCGATCGGATGATCCGTGAAAAACAAGAAAACTTTCGATTTTCCGTCATCCGTTCGAAGAAGAAGAAGAAAAAGAAGAAGAAGAGGAAGAGAAAAAGAGCCCATGGAACGGAACCTCTGAAACTTAGTCCGAAAGAGAAGTGTCGATTGTCATGAACGATTCCACACCGCGGCGGCAAAGTGGGCATGTTCGGCTGCTGTGCCTCTCCTTCTGCACCAAGGCCCAGCAACGACTGCAGATGCACTGCAAGGAGCCATGGCTAGGGTTTATTTAGGGTTTAGGGTTATCTATCAGACTATGAATAGATCATTCAGTCATTCATTCATTCACTGATCTCACTTTCTTCCTCCTCATCATAATGCATGGAATCGTGACCACCTTCCTCTTCCTTCCTTCCTTCCTAAGTTTTTTAGATTCTACAGTAGTGAAAATCATTGCAACAATGAGCAAGCATGGTCCCTAGGCCACAAATAAAGTTCGATTCCTTCCTTCCTTCCTTCCTTCCTAGATCATCATCATCATTCATCATTCATCATTCATCATTCATCATATGTAATCAGCTCTAGGAAAGGGTACATTGGAAACTTTGCCTAGATCTATCTATCTATCTATCTTATCTATCTATCTACATGCTTGCACTCCAATCCAAGTCTTCTGCTTTTTCTTTTCTAGCATTGCACACATGTGAGTGCAAAACTACCTAGCCAATCTTGTCTAGGGAACACACGGAAGCTTCCGAGAGAGGCCGCCATTGAATTAATCGAGTCTCTGCAGCTTGTGTCGCAAACCGTGATTTACGCCCAACAAAAGACCTACCAACCTACTTACCTATATTGTTTAAAAAGGCGCGTTTTCTACGACTAAAAATACGTTTTAGAATACTCAGACGCACTTCTACATGTATTTACCGTTCTAAATCTTTAGATATCAACAATAAATTCTACTAAGGCTACTACCCTTTTGTCTTAATAAACTTCAAAAATTTAAGGTTTGATTTTCAAGGTTTTGCAAATTTATTAGTGCCAAGAAACAGAAAATGTGTGAATTATTTTTAGTGATATGTAGGTTTAACAATCGTAACATTGTGTAAATGTTAAACCCGTATTCAACGTATTTGATCCGTATTCGACGTATTTACGTATTCTAAGTATTTGTAAACCTTTTCTTAAATAATTTTTTAATAGCGTGTTAACGTATGCATGTAACCAACATTGCTACCTACCTAATACATCCGTGATCGAGCTATTGTCAGACTTGGCTATCTCCTTCAACAGAAGAAGGATTCGATTGATGATAGTCCTCTCATTGGAAGTGAATACGACTCCTACTATTATCGGCGGTGGTAGGTCCTCTCATTGGAAGTGAATACGACTCCTACTATTATCGGCGGTGGTAGAGGAATGCCACATTGGCTTCTGCTCGATCGAGCACGCGAAAGATGTATATCATGCACAAAAACATGTGTTGTTTTTCGATCGCAACCAAACCACCCAACAATTTTCTAACAGTCCAATGTATCTGTATCTTTATCTAATGTGTAGTTAGTTAGTTAGTTAGTTGTATTTGCAGTGGTCCATCCCCTAGTAGTTTGTCATGGAAGGTTAAGCTAGTTCAAGACGATTGTGTGGAGACAAAAATCTCAAAATGCGGATCCAATGCAAAGTGATGCTCTTTGGTTACGACTTATGCGGTATATGTCCATTTTGCTCCCGTTTCTTCTTCTTCTTCTTCGAGTGATTAGACTATCCTCCTTTTTGGTGGAAGAAGAAGAAGAAGAAGACGAAGACGATGAAGAAGTTCTTCCATGGCTTAGTTAGGTGCCTTGTGGCCTTCACCAAATCTTCGTTGGGAAATGTACCAAAGCTTAGATTCACATGAATGCATGTGATTGTTCCAAATGCGGCGGCTTTGTGGAATTATAATGGGGAGAGGATCGAAAGCACCTTGATTGCGACGATCGTTAGTAAAATCCTTAGACATCGAGGGTCACTCACTACTCCCATCCAGAATGTTATCTATCGATTCCAGTTCTCCATAGGATCACTCAAATTTGACCATCAAGGATTGATAATCAAATCCAACGTTTATCAATCTGCTTTCAAGCCTCTATGACCGACTATCTTGTATCTACTTTTGGCTAGACCTGCATCCTCCTTAAGATCCCTTTCTTATACCCGACAACGTGCCTCTGAACCGAGAGATCCTAAGAGAACGTTGCACAGTTCAATCATCTGGAGTTCGAAGAACTCTTCCTACGTGTGCTTCGAATGAGCCCCGATTCCCCAGTGGAATCAGCATCAAGGATCTCGTCTGGGGAGATTCCCCCGGTCATCGATCGATGATGATCGGGGGGTTAGAATCATACCGAGGAAAGGTTGACCGGGTCCAAGGTCTTGCAAGCAATCTATTGATTGAATTTAATGACATGATGATGCTATGGACATGAGAGACCTAACTAAGCCTTTGACAGCAACATGCAGAACAAGAAACAGAGAAGACCATAGAAAGAGAATTAGGAAAATTACCAAAAATGCACCTGACAAATCTATTAATTACATTTTAATGCCTGTTAAAATAAAAGAATTAACACCTAGTTTTATCTCCCACTAAAAATAAACGCCTAGTTAATCAATTAGCACCAAATCAATTAGATTTTAAGGTTATGAGCTTCTATTAACCGAATACAATAAGGGAATCGAGCAGTAAAACAACGTAAGAGGCAGTCAACACATAGCAACAGCAAGAAGAGTACGAATCGATGAACACGAGAAGAGAGAGATGGAAGGAAGCGGCTACTAAGAGAAGTACAGAATCAATGGATGAGGAGCGATCAGAGGAATTGATTGATTAAGCAATAAAACTAGGCGTTAATATGTGATTTCTAATTTTAGCGAGCGTTAAAGTTGTGATTAGTAAAATTTTAGCGAGTTTTTTCTCATAAATTTTTGCAAAAGAGAATTAGGGGTTTGGGGAGGGATATTACGATTAGCTAATTAATTCCTAATCGCTATCAATTTGATCCTTCTCTTACAAATCGCTTCCACATGTCTCTTCTCATGTTCGATCAGAAATGAATCGATTAGCGATAAAACTAGGTGTTAAGGTGTGATTTCTAATTTTAGCAAGCGTTAAGAATGCGATTAATAAATTTGTCAAGAGTATTTTCTACTAAATTTTTCCAAAAGAGAATCAGCGTTTTGGGAAGGGATATTACGATTAGTCAATTGATTCCTACTCGCTTCTCGCTAATCGATTCTATCCTTCCCTTACTAAACGCTTCCATATCTCCCTTCAAATTAATTTGGAATTGATCGATTAGCGATAATTAATTTGCGGTTTCTAACTTTAGCAG
This sequence comes from Azolla pinnata, assembly GCA_037176905.1. Classification (NCBI taxonomy): domain Eukaryota; kingdom Viridiplantae; phylum Streptophyta; class Polypodiopsida; order Salviniales; family Salviniaceae; genus Azolla; species Azolla pinnata. The sequence continues at coordinate 48,022 of JBBBWG010028644.1, forward strand.
GCACTAAGAATGTGACTATTAAATTTGTCAAGAAGTTTCTTCCGGTAAAAATTTCCCCAAGAGAGAATTAGGGTTAGGGTTTTGGGGAGGGATGTTACGAGTAGTCGATTGATTCCTAGTCGCTTCTCTGACTAAACACTTCCATATGTCTAATCTCATGCTTGATTAGGAATGAATCAATTAGCAATAGAACTAGGCGTTAATCTGTGGTTTCTAATTCTAGCAGGTGTCAAGAATGTGATTAGTAAATTCGTCAGGAAGTTTCTTCCGGTGTAAATTTTTCCTCCGCAGAGAGGATTAGGGTTAGGGTTCTGGGGCGGGGGGGGGAAGGGATGTTACGAGAGGTCGATGAGTTCCTAATTGCTTCTCGCGAATCGAGTCGATCCATCTCCTCCTTCCATACGTCTGGTCTCTTCTCATGTTCGAGTAGGGAACGAAACGATTAGCGATAAAAACTAGGCATTAATCCGCGATTTGGTGATTTTAGTAAATTTGCCCCCCAAAAGAAAACTTAGGGTTAGGGTTAGGGTTTAGGGTTAGGGTTAGGGTTAGGATTAGGGTTAGGAGATGTTACCATGTGCCTGCAGGGCAAGAGGAGGATGTCCCGTGACTCTGCCAAGCAGACGACGCAGCAGCTGTCAGAGCTTCGCCCTCCGCCATAGCCATAGATCTCTTCGGCCTCGTACACTTCCTTCTTCCCATCATCATCATCATCATCATCTCCACCACGCTGTGGCCTCTTCACCGCCATCACCACCATCTGCTTCTCCACCGCTGCTGCTGCCTCCAGCTGCCTGTGTTCCTGACAATCGTCCATGCGGCGCTTGGCGCCATGGCGATGTTGCTCAGCACAGTTCATCGGCCTCCCATCGCGGCTACTGCTGCTGCTGCTGCTGCTCTTGGAAACCTCGCCATCATCTTGCTTCTTCTTGATGCACCTGACAGCAGATTCCATGGTGAGCCTGACATGCGTGATTTGTGCGATTGCATGAGAATCTGCTCCTTTCTTCTCCGATGATGCCGATGCCGATGCCGATGCGCTGCATGTGTTCTGCAGCTCCGTCGCATCGATCTCGGCTTTCAGTACCATCACCATCGTCTTCACCGTCGCTATTGAACGCGACTCCTTTTCTTCTTCTTCTTCTTCTTCTTCTTCTTCTTGAAAGCTAGCAGTGGCCAGAGCAAGGCCATTGCCTCGGAATGTCTGCCCCGATCCTGGACTGAATCTTGACTCGTGCAGCGGAATCGGCAGCTTCGATTTGCCGTCATTTCGATCCACGTCCTTCTCTAAATAGATTCTGAACCTGCCATTTGTACTGGTGAATTAGACACAGATGATTAACCATTTTGGAGATGGAACCCAACAGCGTATGCTGGAATGAAAAATGGAATGGAAATGCAGTGGATGAAGCTCTAATCTGCAACAAAGCTTCGATGAGAACAAATTGAAATCAAATGGAAGTTCCAACGTCAGGTGATTCCAGCATTTGCTTAGTCTTACCTTCCCGGGAGATTTGCATCAAAAGTGAAAGACAACTTGAGCAGAACTTGGCCAGAATTCTGTTTCTCTGCAACTACCTTCAAGCTCGCCCTGTGTATGTTAACGTGGTTCTTGATGGTGACGCCATTGGAGCAGTTTTGGGGTATCCTTGCACAGCTTCCAGTAAGGAGATTATTACTTGGATTCGACGATCTTCTTCTGGTTGTTGATTGATAAGCATGATCATCGGCTTGTGAATGATGCTGATACCTGTTGAGGGGAGCATACAAGGCATAATATCTTGCACACAAAGTAGAGCTGTGAGGCAGAAGATAATACTGCAATATGATACGATATGGTACAAATATCCTTGAAGGTGGATGAAATCGATCCACTACAACATGTTCAGAGTTAGAATGAAGATGATACTGCAGTAATATATGATGTGGTATAGATATCAGAGGCGGATGAAACCAATCCCCTATCACATAATCACGATTAGAATGAATGATTTGCTGCGAATTCTGCATAGTAATCAACCGAGTGTTATTCTATTAATCACATTCACTATCTGTGCTTAACAGGTAACATTTAACCAATCTTCCTCACCTTCTTACCTCCGAAATCAAATCCATGTGGTTCTTTAGAACCTCAGGATTATTCCCTTTGGCTTTGTCCCGAAAACACATTTTCAAATTGATTCCATGTCATCTGCAGGCTGCTTGGGAATCGGAATCTTCTAATCTTGAGATTCCTTACTTCGGGAGCTGCTTCTAAACATTCATCATATCCACAAAATTGCAATGCCATGTGCTCTTATCTCAAATTTGGGATGATTTCTCGAATCTGAAATGTTAATCCATTAGATTCCAGAATCAGGAACCTTAAATATGGAGGATTCCTGCATCCACAATCTTGCAAGTGATTCTAAGACAAATCCGCAGAAGTTAATTTTCAACTGCTCCCCTAAAAATAGATCCGTATTCTTCCAAAAATATAGAAGATTCTCATCCTTGCTTTATTTCATGAAGTACAAGATATGCTATCCTTCTTCTCCAAGCTGTTTCTTTTATATGGCTTACATGAAAGGAAATAGATGATTAAGAGGGGTGATTGTATTTCATGCCTGAATGTGAAAACCGGTAGTTGGAATGATCCAGACTTCAACATTTACTTCTATAAGAGAGACTTGGTTTCAAAACGCCAACCTACAAACACATGATTAATAACTCCAAACATCACTACCAAATTCAGCGTTCTACAGGGCGAAATTAGGCTGACAGAAAATAAGACCTCCAACATAATTACCACGGTTTCCAGTTATCATGGACCAGCAAAGAACTCGACCTGCTTCAGAGAAGAGGCCTAGTTCAGTAGGACTAGTGAGGTTAGTAGACGTTTGTCTGCATAAATCTCATCTACTCAATTAGTCAGTGTGATGGAAAGGAGCTACATTCTTGACTTATATATCTACAGTTGTGATCTGAATCGTAGTACGTTACTACAAGTGAAAACTACAAGGCGGTGATCCTTAACGATGTTAATGTAATATTGCTCGGACTCATCGTGTATACCTACTGCTTTGTGTTAGACTAGATTTCAGTTAGAAACAATTTTGAGATAAGTCTTCTGGTGTTTTTGGGATCTTCCGACAATCTGTCCTTTTCCAACCCAACCGATGGTTCTCATTATCATACACCACTAAAGTGTCTTGCATTGAGATATCTGAAAAACATTGAACTAAGATATGTTAACAACGTGAGGTTATGCATGACTCCCAAACATGATGAACCCCAGCGTGGTTACCTCCGATGATGTTTGAAGCATCTTTACCCATAACTCTTGCATCCAACAATCCAAGGCAGACATTTCCAAAGGACTGCCCAACAAACCAACCAAAAAAATCAAAGAAACTTATCAGACAATGATAATATACTCATGGAAAACTGCTTTAGGGATGCTCATCGAACTCTTACACTAACTATAAGATAGCCTTGTGCAGGCAACTCCATTCTGCTGTCACCGAATTCCAAGATCAGCGGTTTGAAAGCATGCAGTACATCTTTCAAAGACCTGTACTCATCAACGAACAGAATTCTATATGATCAGCAATGCACATAGTTTCTGGTGGGTACTAATTGTTTTTACACCTCTGAAACGGAATGCTGGTGAATATAAAATGCATCAATGTGGACCTGATAGGCGTGCTTGCTTGCCAACAGATAGGCAGGGTGTTGTCTGATTTATTAAGCTGAAGCTCACTGCCAATGAGGTGTTTCTGGATCTGCATCAGAGCCATTCCAATTTATATTATACAAAAAACACAAACCTATAACATATCGACCGAGTAAAACATTATGAAAAGATATAGAAAGCAGTCAAATGGCGGTGGCCTTACTGATGCCAAGATTGCATCATATAACAGAGGAATCAGATATGTATAAGAAGTTCCACTGTCAAAAATGGCTGCTCCAAGTCCATTTATACTCGTATCTACTTGTACATCACCATAAAAGACAGCAGTAACTGACAATGCATAATTCTTCCTGTCATATATGTAGACGAGTCTAGTTTTAAACAGAAATTTGACATGATCAAACCCAAAGAATTTATTAAACTTTAGCACTACCTTGCAGGTTTTCCTATAAGTGATGCCCATGTAATGCCCTTGGATGGAAGAAGTTTGTCACCCATTAACAGATAACCACCTTCAGCACCATCGCCAGGGATGCAATGTGCAATGACGTTTCTCATGAGCCCCTTCTGTGACAATTGAGAGGGAAGAGAGATGGATGAAGAACTGAGACCCAAGACACCATCCGTCATAGATGGAGAATGTGCTAGAGACCCTTGCTGATTATAGGCACACCTAGTTCAACACAGAAGCAGCATTATTTAATCTCCTTCACCATATTACACTAATGATTTCACTGATTAACAAAAGATCAAACTTAGGCCATTATCCAAGATTGATCAAGTAAAAGATTTCATGAATAAGGTAAACAATCACATAACTTCAAGGTACAGTACATTCAAATAGACACAATTCGCATTTGATGTAAATTTTGACTGCATGCAGATGCATTGACTGAGGAGGTGAAATAATTAATAAAAAGTGCATACTGCCAAAATCTTCAAGTGATTAATGATGTCTTTTCAAAATGGCGCACAAAAACCACAAAAGTAACTTTAAAAAGAACCAGGGGAGTAAATTTCAAAAACCAAGTAAACATAATGTTGAAACAGAATTCGTGTCTCAGCTCACGCTAGAACTCTCATGAAGCCCCTCTGACCCCCCCTCTCTGAGCAAGTGAAGTTGTGGCTATCACCATCATGCGATGAATAGTGACCTTTGGGTGTTCCCTGTAGCCTTCAGGCGTTCTCAATGACTAATGATAGGATATCCAACAAGAAAAATTAATAATAATTAAAATAAAATTTTGAAAGAAAATGTTGTGTTCTAGCATGGTCTCCACCTAGGAAATGACTGCTTTTCTGCACCAAGGTAAAATGTTCATTTTTCGTGCAGTTCATCTAGTTTTCTGGGGGAAAGGACTGGCTTAGCTTGATTCCATAGAACTTACTTACTTCTGCTACTTTCATCCACTTTGCATAATGTGAGTGTTTGCACAATCTGCATGTGAGGTCCTTCCATTGCACTCAAAAGATTTTGCTGGTTCTCACATAGGACATATTTGGCCTCTTATGATGGTCAGAAATCTCTTACTCACTTAGTTAGGCATAGTTCTACTAACTATTCGGTTTGGGTTCAAATGCTTCTCCAAATTATAACTATTTACAACACGACTGAAGAATGTAAGGGTTGAGAGCATGGTATACACCGGCAACCTCACAAATAGTTACATTGCTTATCTCACACCATTTGTATCTTCTCAGATACTAATTTTCCATTGGTGTAGGAAGAGCAATACATGATCTGTTAATTCACTCTCTTCTATTGACATATCATTGGCTGTAGCTCGCCTGTTACAATGATATGCATTCACACTGATCGGCCACATTGGAAAGGAGTGAATTCAATTGAGGATATATTATCTTCCAAAAATACTGAATTTACCCAATAATAGCTTGAGTGCGACCCCAGGTGCGATTGCTTAAAAACAGCGCCAAATGGTCACGAACTAAAACACCCAGTGAAGTGCCTCCATCTGCATACTGGATGTCATAATCACATTGACCAGACCCTTTGTCACAACCAAACCTACTCCCCACTTGGATGGTTGAACAGCTGGCTTCACTACAGTCCACAAGGTTAGCCTGCCTTGGATTGTACCATGGATGAGGACCCTTCACAAGGAAAATAGGATTGGTTCCTTAATCTTGTTTTGGAAGGAAAACATTTAGATGATTGGTAATACCATCCTTTGCTAAGAAATACTTTTGATGAATTTTCGTATGATGCTGATTTTTTCAATTGATTCAGCAGTGTAAAACTTTCTTGTCTAATCTTGCATTTGTTTCGCAGGAAATTTTGAGCTTATCCATGCCTGTTTTTATTCTCCACTCTAATGTTGGTGTTATCTTCTCTTTCTTTATGCTTTGCTAATCTCTGGGTGCTTCGTTAATAATTTCAAGATCTAGAAGCTAAATGCCTTTTCTGTTTGGGACTGAGGTGTGTTGACGATCAGGACATCCCAACCAAGGAATAAATAAATGTCGCTTTTCACCTAGGATGTGTAGCAGAAAAGTTCCCTAAATTTACTTGCATAGGTACACGTCCTAAACAATCAGATTCCTGAAGCCTTCTCTCCAATTGTGTACACTATTGCTCACTATGTACATAACAGTCTCTACCGCTCTCCTTAAATTTCAGATCAGCTATATGCACATTTATCCATTTAATGTCAGGAAAATATCATCTGTTCAATTATGATTGAGAACATACTTAACACAGTGTTTACCATAGATTTCTGAACACAAGGAGCTGAATCCTTCTTATGTAGACTGTTAACCGAAAGGACGTAAGATGAAGTTAAGCTTACATTACCTTAGCACACTGTATACATGGAGCATCACATTGCAACCATGTAAGCTCGCTCCCGGTGTCCATGTCTAGAAAATATTGTTGCATAGGGTTACCAAACCTCACAGAGACGAAGTAAACTCTGCAAGTTATAATTCTCTTTTAGAAAACATTTCTACAGTTTATCTTGGTGATAGAAAAATGAAAAGCAATAGTTGACGAATTTTTTCATATATAACCAGTACATCAGATACTCTGGTACGCACAATTCACTGTATTCTTCCAAAACAATGTAATACTTAACATAGTATCCAAGTCTTATTGTACAATTTAAGATCTAAGACAGTTTAAAGAATGAAAAAAGAAACGATCAACACAACCTGCACATGCAGAACCTGTGGTAGACAGAAGATGAACTCATACACGCCCATGGGCCAAAACTAATAGCATGTGAAACATTGAAAGAAAACCATGTGGTCCGGCAATAATATGTATCTGATGGCCTGAAATGGCTATCCCCCAGCTTAACATCATACTTTACATTTGCAACTTTCAGCAGATGAAGTCATTATTGAGCATGAAGTTCCATTTTCAGAGAGATTTTCCTAGAAGAATCATAAACTGCCTCTCTAGAGTAATGAAGTAAAACAATCTTACATTCTCTCGCATTCTGTTTAAACTCTGCATCCAGAAGGAAGATTGCTTCAATACATGATGAAGGAATAATTGTTGTATTCTCTTGCTATGCTCATTTTACTCTCGACATGGACTGTAGATATACACAGCACACATCAAAGGAATAAATCTTACACTCTGTCCCTACATTATTTGGAATGTACACCTAAACGGCAGACAACTTATCAAAAGATCATTCTTTCCCCCCATTTTTCAGACTCCATATCAAGAAGAAGAATAGAGGTATCAGAGATGGAGACTGCAGTAGAAATGATATATCAGGTATACATCCTTGACAACACAATCGGCCAATCAGTATACAATCATATTCTATATATAGCTTAACAACCTGAATGAAATCACAGCAAGAAATTTTTCCAAAAGCACAGTTTTCATGTACTGTTACTCAAGTGAGGTTAATCCATCTCAGGTTTTCTCATCCTACAACATGCATCTTCAAATTTTTCAATTCTAACTATTTTATCCATGATCATCCATTAATCTTGACCCATCCCATCAATGCCAAACAGACTACCTTGAATATTCAAGGTTCACTCAAAAATATTCCTCAATAGAGCAGGTTGTCAAATACAAAAATAAGATGAAATCTTGAATTTCTAATGCTCCTCCCTGTATTAGACAAGGTCGTATCATATGGAAGTTAATTTAATTTAAACTTAAAATCCTCTTACTCCTTGCCTACTATTACCTTCTGCCTCCTGTCAAAAGTTTTCTATCAATGCTAAGGAGGATGCATTGCTTAAGTGGAAGAAACCTAATCCACAGTTTTCACAAATAAATCTTTCCAAGTCTACCTGAAAGGAATTCCAGTGGAGACTAGGAGTCTAAATTGGTTTCTTGCTTATTGGTCCATTATCTTTCTTTTCAGCGTTCTCTAAAGTTTTCTAGGAATAGTTTGACAGAAGAAATCTGACCTGAGGTTTACTCATTTACGTCTTCCTAAAGAATGTCGTGTTTAGCAAACATGCTACAAGTCCTAAAGAATTTCATGTTCTTGATCAATTCTCTAACAATAGAATCCTAATCCCAGGTTTTATTTGGCTGTGTTTGCCAAGATTATATCATATTTTACGAATACGAGAACTTATGCAGAAAAGAATCTCAATAGAAGAAAAAGATTTCCTTGGTTTGTACTTGCCCTGAAGGATAGACGCTTCCATAAAGAGGAAAGACGGCTGACAAAGTATCCATGGATTTATCCAACGGGATTCTGTTGCTCAACCTCGAGTTTCTGACTTCGTCATCTCGGCTACCAAGCTTCAGTATAGATGTTGACAAAGAGTTGATCGGATAGGCAGGAAGTGAAGAATCTGAGCTCGAGGAAACCGTAACAAGTTTGGATCGGAGGCCAGACATCAGACTTCCTTCTTTCTTGTCATCATTGTAATGCCTTCCTCCTTCTGGTAGACTGAGCGCAGAAGTGGTATAAACGCAGAAGAGAGAAGCTAGTAAACATGCAAACTGTGGAAAATGGAGGCGTTTTGCAGAAAAAATGGAGGAAACGATCCTTTGTTGCCGTCTTCCCTTTCTTTGCCTTCTTGTTTCGGCTTCTTCAGATATGGCATTAGCTTTACGGATACGCAGACGGTCATTCCCTTCTTTATGTCTCCCGTCTCCTTCTTCCGCCACGGCTATCTCTGTTTGCCTTTCTTCTACATCGCCACAGCCTTCGCGTTCCGCCATTTCTTCTGAAGCGTTTCCAGCAGACGACGTAGGGTCGGCCGCGGCTGGAGGCCGGCGCGTGCTACAGTTCCTTGTGCATCGCTCAGCAGGTGCAGAAACTGGGATCGAGAGACGAGCAGAGGGGGGGGGCGGGGGAGAAAGAACGGATTACCTTCGGGCTCCGGCGGCGGAAACTCCTCCGCTCTCCGCTCGCAACTCGCGACGAGCTCCTGTGTCGGAAGAAGCTACGCTCCGCTTCCCGGCGCCATAGCTCCTGCGTCACGAGAGGATTTCACGAATGCGTGCGCCGTGTGTGCGCAAGGGGGCGGGCCGCCACGTGTCCGTCCACGTGTCGTCCACGTGTCGTCCACGTGTCGTCCACGTGTCATCCACGTGTAGTCCACGTGTCATCCACGTGTCGTCCACGTGTCGTCCACGTGGCGTCCACGTGTCATCC